>CM030852.1:13598444-13680944 GCA_018105865.1 Metaphire vulgaris
TCAACGACATCGATGAGGATATAATGTCAAAAATTTCAAAATTGATGACACAAAACTGTGTGACAGAGTAATAGTGAAGCAGAAGCAAAAATTTTACAACAAGACCTTAATTAACTATCCCAGTGGTCGGCAGATTGGCAAATGCTTTTTTAATACAGATAAATGCTCAGTGATGAACTTTAATTTTTCTGAGATCATGAATTTAAGTTATGTGGGAAGGGACTAAAAGATACAAAACGAGGAGAAAGATCTAGGGGTCATCATGCATAGCAGCTTAAAGCCATCTAGGCAATGTGCAGAGGCAGCTAATAAGGCCAACAAAATTCTCTCTGATCAAAAGAAATAGTGAGTTTGAAAGGATGTAATAATAAGACAGTTGCAAGACATTGGTATAATCCACATTTAGAGTATTGTGTTCAAGCATGGTGTCCATTCCTGAAGAAAGACATAGAGACCTTAGAAAGAGTGCAACACAGAGTTCCAACAAAAATGATCAAGGGATATCATAAACTAACCTATGAGGAAAGGCTGCCACTGTGGATTGACATCCCTGGAAAAAAGAAGAGAGAGAGGGGATTTGATCTAGACATACAAAATACTAACAAACAAATGTGGAAATGCCAAGAGAAAGATTTTTTACAACGAAGCAGTATGATAGAACCAGAGGACACAACATGAAACTGTTCAAGAAACGGGTTGGGAGACATAAACAGGTTTTTTTAGTGCAAGAGTGGTGGACAGATGGAATGAACTGGATGAGGGGATAGTAATGGCTACAACTGTAAACGAGTTCAAAAAAACCTCAGTAGTCTAGTCTTAGATTGGACCAGGAACAACAGTGGTTCTCACACTGGGCAGTCCCTACTGAACCACTTTAAACCTTGTTATATTATATTATATTATATTATAAGTCAGAGACTGGACGGGCATTGACAACTATGCAGAACTAAAAATAATTGCTGATGATCGAGAAAAATGACGACACCTGGTGACTACCAGCCTTCGATTCGATGATGATGATGATGATGAAAAGCGTTTAGATTGTCTTCTTAATTCTTTGACTGCTCTCTGTCCTGACCTCTAAATGGCATGCGTATCAGCTGATACCGTAGTTGTGACGTTCAAGTTGTTTGAACTTTATTATTATCTAACTTATACGCCTTCTTTGTTAGCGCACTTTTGCGTTGATAGTCAGGCCTGACTATCAACGCAAAATTGCGCTAACAAAGAAGGCGTATGAGTTAAAACGTTAAAGTTACTGCACGAAGCATACTAGTTCGTGTCTAATTTAGTTTTTTTCCTCATCATCATAAATTATTTGACATTTAATAAGATACAATTACTAACATAATATATGTCATAAAATACAGAGGGAATAATTACAAAGAGTTAACAACTTAGCCTATAACTAACACTTAACTAATAAAATATATAGGATAATATGAGTTGACATTATACATAGTGTTGGATTGACTATTTGAAATTGAACGTAAAATGTTTACTAGTTGTATCAAAAAATATTTTCAAGTTAAAAGTCCGATAAAAGTTCTAATTTCTAATTAGTGTACACAGCTTGTGAGAAAAAATAGGTCAGCATTTGAATTTATACCATACAAAACCTCAAACAGACTCGCTTGTAAGACAGTTTGCAAGAGTGTCAGGGTGCAGCATTGCAACATTGCGGCTGGTAGGCCTATAGATAAAAATCGAAGACATCTGCTATAGGCCTACCATTTATTGATCGTCTGACGATTAATAAATTGGAAATTCCAACCTTTATTAACTGTATATCTGCATGAACTTTTTCGACGAACTCTTATGAACTTTAATTTTTCTCGAACTTTACAACTATGAGTAATACCAAAAAGATATCTAGCGCTCTCTCTCTCTCTCTCTCTCTCTCTCTCTCTTCAGGTTTGAACCTTACACGTTACAGTTGCACGGCATAAACTGCTACCACCCTACCATCAACTCTCGGCGGCGCCTACTATCAGCATCCAGTTCCATCCAGTGGCGGCTCCACAGGGGGCCCGTCCCCTATTGAGTGCCTGCCCTCCGTGGCCCCACTGCTGGGACCCTATACTTAATACTACATACCTAACAATAAATGGTTGCCCCCATGATTAGAAGTTGCCACCCCAACGGCCCCCCACTTGCCAAATCCTGGAGCCGCAACTGGTTCCATCGCGTTACCATTGGCGACCGCAGGTTTCCAGTGGCCGCTGCCAAAGTCTGAAATAGTTTTTGTCTTCGCCAGTAACCACGGCAACCACACTAGAGTTATTTAAACAGTTATCAGTTCTCTTTCTCTCCCTCTGACTGATCTCTGGAATGACCTGGATCTTTAGCGGATGGATTTTGATGTACCATCGATTGATACCCTTGGATATTAAAACTGGTGCTATAGAAGTGCATAATTATTATTATTAATAATCAGTTTCTGATTATTATTATTTCATATAATGCTTATTTATTATTATTGTTATTGTAATTTTTAGGGCCCTATTATTACCATTATTATTATTACTATTATTATTATTATTATTATTATTACTTATTATTACTATTACTATTATTGTAATTGTTAGGGCCCTATTATTACCATTATTATTACTATTATTATTTTTATTACTATTATAATTAATATCATTAGTATTATTACTTTTACTATTGTTATTGTTGTTACTTTGTTACTGTTATTATTATTATTATTATTATTATTATTATTATTATTATTATTATTATTACTGTTATTATTATTGTTGTTGTTGTTGTTGCCACGTCACTCATCCTCGTATTCTTGTCGTAATTTTGATCCAGGTACTAGGGTTTACGTCTACCTGTCTCAAAAATATCGGGGCGAAGTAGAGGGCCTTTGCGGAGATTTCGACGGAAACTATCAGAACGACTTCCAGGACCTGGCTACGGGACACATCGCTTCCACTCCGGCGGAGTTCGTCAAGCTGTTCAAAGTCTCCGACACTTGTCCAGATCCGGACTTGCCTCAGGACTTTCATCCGTGCCACGTAAGCGTCTCTCCTTTTCTTCTTCTTCTTCTTCTTCTTCTTCTTCTTCTTCTTCTTCTTCTTCTTCTTGTGAAAATAGTAAATAGGCAAATAGTTGATTAGAATTTGTCTAACAGTAGTGACGTCACCAAATAACGCGGAATTACGGTATTTTTACGTTGTATATCGTCGGACATTTTCTAATACCGCGCATCGCTGTCTGGAAGTTGTCGTTATAATAATAATAATAATAATAATAATAATAATAATAATAATAATAATAATAATAATAATAATAATAATAATAATAATAATAATAATAATAAGGTTTATAGTGGTTCAGAGGGTCTGTCCTGTGTGAGAACCACTGTTACACTCATCCAAATCTAGTATCCTCTAGTACTGAGGTTTATTTTGAAATCATTCACGCTCGCGGCCATTACTTGTTTTGTGCTTTCGTATTTGACAGGTCAACCCTGGTCGGTCGGACTGGGCGAAGGCTTCGTGCCGTATCATCAAAGAGGGAAGCACGTTCGAAGATTGTCGAGCTAAGGTGGCAAACTATCACGACTTCTACAAAGATTGCGTCTACGACGCCTGCGCGTAAGTGTATTTAACGCTCAATTAAAATGGACGGATTCTGAAAAACTTTCAGAAAATTTCGATTGGATACAACAGCATCTGACCAGGGTGCGACCTGGAGCAGCAGTGGCTTCACTAGGGTTGATGTCACCCAGTGCGGTAAAATCGTGGAGCAGTAAATCTTTCTAATTTTTTCTTCTCAAATACCGGCAAAAAAGGTCATCCTTGTTTGTCATCCCCTAGATGGTGGGGATGCCGTTGTTGGGGAAATGGGGATATGTCGAGTGGGGATGCAGTTGTTGGGGAGATGTAGCAGTGGGGGGATGCATGCAGGGAGATGGGCAGTGGGATGCAGTTGGGCAGTGGGGGGAGAGATTCCCCTCCCCCTAATCGCGCCCTGCATCTGACTACCACTGGCAGCCGATATACCACTGCTTTTTATGCATGTGTCGTCCTTTAGGCGATCAGAGGGTTGAATTGACTTCATCTTGATCACTAGAAAAATGTTTTGCTGTTTTGCCCAGAATGAATTACCATGGAGTGGCATGGGAAATCTAAGTGAACATTATAACACATTGTATGCGGTGGGACTTCATTATAACGCAATAACGCACTAATCGGGTCTGTAAAATTTAGTACGTTATATCTAGGGTTGTCAACTGTGACAAATTTCAATAAAGGACACCTGGTGCGGAAAAACCTTGGTGTCGCCCGGTGCGGGGAAAAAAGGGTTAACTTCCTTCTGAAGTGTGATGACAAGTAAAAAAAGGTTATCTCCCTTCTTCTGAAATGGGGTTCAACCGCTAAGTTTTGCAAATTTCAATTAAAATGTGTGGTTTCATGACTTGATTTTTGGACAAACCATGGTCCTTTAAAAAAGCGATAAAGGACAAGGACTCAGAGGTGCATTAAAGGACTGTCCTTTGAAATAAAAGACGGTTGGCAACCCTAGTTATATCCGAGGTGCATTGTATCCAGGTACCATCCAATGCGGTGGCGCATCACACGGGACCGAGAACCGAAAACCGAAGAGTTAGCGCCTTCAGTTTTACATAGCAACGGCTGAATGAGGGCGGTTGACAGCCTTTCCCTCGGCGCCTTTCCTTCCACCCGATGTACTCATTCACAGCCGAGTCGACGGGGGGAGCGCTTGGGACAGAAACAACCGAAAAGTTTCTGCCGCGACCGGGAGTTGAACCACGGACTGATGATGATCAAGGATGTAGCCAGGATTTTAGGTTGGGGGGGGTGAAGCCCAAGATTCGCTCCCCTCCTTCCTTTTGAACCCGCAATGCCACCATTTGGGCTTGAATTCAATTGGGGGGCTAGATTCAGGCTTGGGGGACTTGAGCCCTCTCAAACCCATGCCTCGCTGATGATTATTATTAATCTGTGCGTGTTTGTGTCACCAGGTGTGACACCGGAGGCGATTGTGAGTGCATGTGTACGGCGGTCGCAGCCTTTGCTACCGAATGCCAACAGAGTGGTTTCTACGTCCAGTGGAGAACCAATCACTTCTGCGGTAAGTGTCTCATCGTTAAGTGTACACTTATTGAGATGACGACCAACTGAAATTACTAGACCCCTATCCAGTGGCGGCTCCACCGGGAGGCCAGAGGGCCCGTGCCCCCTATTGAGTGCCTGGCCCCCAGTGGCTCCCCCAGTTGGGACCCTATACTTAATGCTACATACATTAAACAACAAATGGTAGGCCCCCCTTTATTAGAAGTTGCCACCCCAACGCCCCCCCATTTGCCAAATCCTAGAACCGCCACTGCCCCTATCAGGCCCGCCGAGAGAAATTCCGGACTCCTGTGCAGAAGGACCGACGGGCCCCCGACAAGTCTTTAAAATGGTGATGACCTTTTTTTGTTTGTCATTGATTTCAACATTCAAACATTGCAAATCTCAAAAACTAGTGATGCCCTTTCTGTTCTGCTTCTCACTGTTCACACTGTTTATGGTGTCCTCAGCGCCCGCCCCCCCCTTTGCTCGCTGGGCCCCTGTGCAGTGGCGGCTCTAGGATTTGGCAAGTGGGGGGGGGCGTTGGCGTGGCAACTTCTAATCATGGGGGGCCAACCATTTGTTGTTTAATGTATGTAGCATTAAGTATAGGGTCCCAACTGGGGGGCGAGGCACTCAATAAGGGCACGGGCCCTCCTGCCCCCCGGTGGAGCCGCCACTGCCCCTGTGCAACATAACATGGTGACCTTTTTGTGGTGTTGTTATTGTTATCATTGTTAATAATACATCTTCATCATCGGCACGGGCCCCCTCCAGACCGTCTGGCCCCTGTCTCATTTGGCCCTCTGCCTTCCTCTGTCAGCAGCTCATTGAAATCATGATGGGGACCCACAGCAGCTCAACTGAAATCATGATGGGGACGTCCATTTTACTTGAGTTACAGTTAAATAAAAAAAAGCCAAATCAACTGATCTCTCTGAGCGTGTTGTTGTTTGTTTCAGCCGTTATGTGTCCCAACGGACGCGTCTACGAAGCATGCGGCAAGCCATGCAAACAGACCTGCGACGATCCAACCGGAGAGAAGGACCCCTACTGCCGAGAGGTCAGCTGCTGTGAAGGTTGCTACTGTCCGGCGGGAACTGTCGAAGGACGTGAGTGACAGGCGACTTAGAAAAATTGCTACTATATATATATATATATGCATATATATATATATATATATATATATATATATATATATATATATAAAACAACGGATCGACAAGGCTTTGAGACAAAGACGGCTATAGAGTTATTGAAATTTAATATTAGAAGCAGTGGCGGCTCCAGGATTTGGCAAGTGGGGGGGGGGCGTTGGAGTGGCATGTTCTAATCATTGGGGCGCCAACCATTTGTTGTTATGTATGTAGCATTAAGTATAGGGTCCCAACAGGGGGGCCACTGGGGAGGCCAGGCACTCAATAGGGGCACGGGCCCCCTGACCCCCCGGTGGAGCCGACACTGATTAGAAGTAATAGTGGTAATAGTAAGAATCGAATTTTGACTTTGATATCTCACAATATGGCAAAATTACATGCAAATGAGATGAAAATAAAAAAGATAGATGGGGAAATATGTGCTGTACACGTGTTGTAAATTCGATAGAAATATATTTATGAATTTTTAAAAATCGTAGTTTTTCTGATGGGTTTTTTCTGAGACACAGTATAAAGCTATTAGCGCTGTAAAACTTGATAGATTGCGTTACCTTACAGCTGGCGTCTTGTACTGTAACAACGTGCACTGAATTAACTGCCAGCTGTTCGTTCGTCGTTGTAGCCAATGGAGAATGCATTGCTTTGGAAAAGTGCAGCTGCAAGAACGATGGAAAGGCCTATCCACCGGGAACGATATAACCATTAACTGTCAACGCTGGTCAGTCAACGGAAACAATCTATTATCTAATCTAATAATTAGACTTCTATAGCGCCACTTCATCCTGCACAAGAACATCAATCAGTCTATGGTACACCGAACGAATCAAAATCGTTCAAGCTCCAGGTCAAATCCCTGACATCCGGCCGGACAACCAGGCGACAGTCTATGGTGAAGCTGAAATAAACCTCAGCACATAAATGTACACAGGTTGCTCACCTCATGTTTTATCTGTAGCAACGATGTGCAGTGGCGGTTCCAGGATTTCTTGGTGGGGGATGAAGTGAATTCATTGGAAATTGGCGGGAGCGATGAAAATAGAAAAAAATCAATAAACTTTACCGAAAAAGGCTGACAAAAGAGAATTTTCCCCTAATTTTACTACCCTTTTACCGAAAAATAGGTTGACAAGCAAAAAAGGTCATGCGCAGTTTTTCCCCGTAGTTTTACAAGACTTTTACCTTCAAAAAGGTTTCACACGCCAAAAAGCCCGGTGGGAGATGCATCCCCACTCATTCCCCACGTGGAACCACCACTAACGTCGCTGTGTGTCACGAAAGAAACAAAATGCAACTATTCACTTGCATGGTATAGGAGTATCCAGAACAATCTTTATGGTCACTGATCTATGCCCACCAGCAAGAAATCTGCTTCTGCCATTGGCGTCTATTAATAGACAACAATGGTTTCTATGGTTTCTGCCCACCAGTGGGCGGAGCAACCGGACCTTGTTGGTAAACACTGGATACCCCTATGGGCTACAGTGGATTTTGGCAGCAGTGTGTTTCTTTTGTAACTTGATGTGTGTCGTCGCCAGCATCTGTACGAATGGTTCCTTCTCCTGTTCCGGAGTTTCCTGTGGAAAGGCGTGCAAGCCGACGGAGTTTGCCTGTGCGCGGGATAACAAGTGCGTTGCGTTGAAATACCGCTGCGACCGGATCTTCGACTGTGACGACCAAACGGACGAACAGGGCTGCAGTAAGTAAGCGCCCCATCTGCACGACAGATATCTCGGTGCCTCCTCGGTGGCGCAGTTGGTAGAGCACCGGCACTGCACGCCGTCGACCCGAATTCGAATCCCGGCCACACTGACATATATTATTCACCAGAGTGGGGATTAATATGGTTTGAGTAACGATTTAGGTTTGTGACTTAGGTTAATATCTAGATATCTAGTATATCTAGTAACGATTTAGGTTAATATCAAGATACTTCATGTGGCTTGGCAGTTTTACATTTTTACATGTAAACTAGATCCAATGCCTTTTCAATGTAAGAAATTTTAAACTGATATTTGCCTATTTAAAACAATATCTTAGGGCTATGCGATGAGCTAGAAACTCGAATATATTAAACAGAAAACCTGTAATTTATGGACGACGCTTTAGGGTGGGATCCGAGATACGTGGACAAGTTTTGGCAAGAGGGAGGAAAAAATAAAAACTCAAAAACAGCGTGACGTACTTTATGGACGGCCCCTACACTATTCTGAAGAACAGAGTATGTATGATATTTAGCGTTTTTGCCCATTTAAAAGACTTCGACATGCTTCGTTCACCTTATACTTAGAACACGTCCTGGCCATTTGATGAACATAGCATTTTGGAGTTTGTGTGTTGCTGTCCATTAGCCTACACCTGTTCGCCGAACCAGTTTACCTGTATTTCCGGCGGACAGTGCGTCTCCAAGGAACTCCAGTGCAACGGAAACCTGGACTGCGCCGACGGAAGTGACGAAGCCGGAGATGATTGCTGTAAAGGAAATGACGTCATTTCGTTTTTCTCTTAGATTAATTAGGCTATCAATTGTCATGACCATTGGCAAATATTTCGGGTGCTTTGAGATATATACTTCATCGTTAACAGTAAAAATATCAATGGAATGATTATGACGACGACGACTACGATGATGATGACGATAATGAAGATTATGATGATGATGATGATGATGATGATGATGGTTGTGATGATGATGAGGAGGAGGAGGAGGAGGAGAGGAGATGGTTGTGATGATAATGATTATGGTTGTGATGATGATGGTTGTTATGATGATGATGATTGTTATGATGATGATGATTGTTGTGATGATGATTATGATGATGATGGTTGTGATGAAGGTTATAATGATGATGGTGATGGTGATGATGACGACGACGATGATGATGATGGCGATGATGACGGTAGTAGTGATAATGATGACGATGATGATAATTTCATTGGATATTTGATCGTCTCACTTCGGATACCGCAACAGGAACTGTACGCCGGAGAGCCACTGTTACACAACATAGCCGCCTGTGTGTGTACACTTGTACAGTGTATGTGTATGCCTTTTAGTTCCCTACTGCAAAGGCGACAACTTCTTCCAGTGCGACAGTCGCCGGTGCATCGCCAGTCAGTTCGTCTGCGACGGTCACAACGACTGCGGAACAGGCGACGAATCAGACGAAAGAAACTGCACCCGTAACACCTGTTTACTTTTCCTCTCCTCCTCCTCCTCCTCCTCCTCCTCCTCCTCCTCCTCTTTCTCTTCCTCTTCCTCTTTCTCCTGATTCTTCTCCTCATCTCTTTCCGTGCGTCTTCTGCGGCAGTCGTGAGGTCTTTGGCTGCCGCTTGCTGCAGTCGGCATCGTAAGTAAGTAAGTAATCAAAATCTCGTGGATTTATATAGCGCTTTATAATAGTAATAATAATAATAATAATAATAATAATAATAATAATAATAATAATAATGTGATTTTAAGTGGTTTAGGAGGCTAAGTGAGCCTGTGTGAAAACCACTGATGTAGCCATCTGCATTCAATAACCTAGTTGTCCGAGATAGCCTTCGAATCCGTTTAGGCCTACTGTTTCAACTGTCACTCCCGCCTCGGAGTTACCCGGCGCACATGTAGCTGCATATCAACTCGGACCGGTAGACCTCCGAAACGCTGACAAGCTAAAAAAAGGTTCGGTGGCGGATGCATCCCCAGTCATCCCCAACGTGGAACCGCCCCTGCTAACCAGATTAGTGTTTTCCAATCGTTTTTTCAGATTTCGGTTAAAATTTCTTCTCAGTAGTTCTCTTCTGTTCGTAAAGGCTTCTTTCCCCATGGCAATTCTTCTTCTTATTTCTTCACGACACTTGGCGTTTGCATCAAGCAGGCTTCCAAGATGGCAGAATTCCTCTATCTGTTCTATTTCCACTCCATCAATGATTATTGTCATTTCTCCACCGTGTCTGCTGATTTTCATTGATCTGTTCCTGTTTTTGGCTGTTGTGATCACCAGCGTAAACTTTTATTAGACAGGTAGGCTTGAATACTTCCCCCCACTTTTTGAGAGGCGAGGTTAGGGAAGTGGACCCACATTTTCATCCACGCTTACGGATATGGCTGTGTTTTTAAATTATATATATATATATATATATATATATATATATATATATATATATATATATATATATATATATATATATATATATATAATTGTACTTTAGAATTGGCAACTAGTTTTCAAAGCGCCGCATCCCGTGCGAATGTCTCTCAGTCGAATGTCTTTTCTCACAGGTTGCGCTGCGCACTACTTCCGCTGCTTCTCCGGAAACAAGTGTTTTCCTCCGAACGTCGTCTGCGACGGTCATGACGACTGCGGTGACGGAAGTGACGAAGTCAACTGCAGTAAGTGACGAAGAAAGTTAAGACCAGTGGTCTTGAGATAGCAACATATCAAATATAAAATATAAATATATTACAGATTACTGGTTATCTTGTGATAAGAGTAATCTGCTTACAGTAATAAGTTACTGTCTAAAGATTGTAATATAGTACTAATTACTATTACAGCTCTAAAAGTGAGTTATTACTTTACAACAAGTCAAAAGTAATACATTACAGATTACAAAAATTGAGAAATGAAGAAGACATCAGACAAAACAGACAGGAGCCACAGAAACAATCGTCGATAAAGTATACGCAAAAGGAGATTAACTTGGTTTGGACGTGTTAAAAAGAATGAATAACAACAGATTGGCCTACAGTACAAGGCACTAAACACATACAAAGTAGAAGGAAACAGAGGACGAGGAAGACCAAGAAAAAGATGGATGGATAACATCAAGGAAGATCTGGAAACAAAGAACATGACAATTGTATAAGGATGGAGATTGACTGACGCAAGATAGAGCCAAATGGAAATGTTTCGTATCTAACTATTGCAGCCTTGACTTTAACTTTCAAACGAATTCCAGTTATTTTCAAGAATGTTTTTAAAATCTTTTTTAAACACCAATCAATGCCGATTTTCTAACTATCCTTTGCTGTGAGATTCATTGTCTTTCTTGCGTAACAGATTTTCCCATCAGAATATCTCCTCACAACGATCCCGTGAACCGGGACGCACTGAACATTTGGTGGGGTACAGAACTTCCTGCGCCTTTGGAGGGCAAATAAGCCTTAGGGGCCCCTAAACTTCGCATATAAGCCTACTACTTGTATCTTAGTAATGTAAAAATAGTATAACCATGAGATAGAGAGGCATACTGGCAAACAGTCATAGGCGATTTTATTAAAGGCTAGGGTAGGACACCGACTAATCCCACTGTTGAATCAACACGGTCTGTATTCTGGATGGCACCCCAGACCTCTATTAGCCTACGATTAATTTATTATTACCGATGCAAACATTTACTGAGACGTTATGGTCTACTGACTGTTGAATAAGCGTTATTATTTATTATTAAATACGATTATTATTATCGTAATCATTATCATCTTAAACTCAATATTTATTATTATTTTTTTGCATTATGATTACGATAATCAATTAATCATTATCATCTTAAACCCAATCATTGAAGTATTTCCTAGAGTCGCGAGCTGGCTTAGTGGTCGTTTGCTATTTAATCATTATGGCAATTGGAAAGACGTAGACCATGAGCAGGGTTTGTCTCATACATGGAGATGGGTCCATTTTTTAAAACCCAGCCCAACCCACCATGACTCAGACCCAGCCCAGCCCACGAAAGCAATAGGGTTACTTGACCCTATCCAACCCACCGTAATACATTACAATTTCTCAAATCTTGGCTTATTATTTTAGCCAACACAAACCAAACCGCCACAAAATGGACATTTCTGACACAACCCATCGGTGGATCCAACCCATGACCTTGGCTGGTTTGCCTACTAAAACATCTCAAAGCTGAACCATAGCCTAATAATAAATTCCCCAACCATGCCCTCCCGAAATCAATAATTTCCAGGCCATTATTTCATGGCCCAGTAGGTCAATGAAAAAAACCATTACAAGGAACAGGGTATACCACAGTGACTGAAAACATTTTAAAAAATCGACATACTGGATCAATACCTTTCATTTGGTTCCTACGTTTTAAAAATGCGTGTGCATTAGGAAATATGGGTGGAAGAGCAAAGTGAAAGAACAATGCATGTCCTCGCATTCAATACTGCCACTATTGACTTCAAGATGATAATGATTACGATAATAATGCAACTAATTATACTAATTATTATTTATTAATATATAATAGATAACCATAGTAAATAACAACGATAATAATTGTATTAATAATTATTATTTAATTATAATAAAAAACAACGTCTATTAAACAGAAGTTTCATATTCGTTCGAAAAAGTTCGAATACAATTTCTAACAAACCTTCTCCAATGGTCAACTCGAGACAGATAAATCATATTAGTCTAAGAATGTAACATCCGTTGTGTGCCGATGTGAAGGGTTAATACACTTCATCGACGAATACTTCTATAGAGTATCTAATAAAGATGTATCTTTTATAAATTACAGCTGGAAAGTACATCACTACTCCCAAAAGCCCTGGAACTCATCCAGTCACAGATAAGTATGGAAACCCAACCACAGATAAGCATGGAAACCCAATCACAGAAAAATACGGAGTAGTAACCACCTATAATTATCGACACACAACAACACAGAAGTATGGGAAACCAATCACAGATCACTATGGAAGGACAACTACACATAAGCCTAGAGGGCCATCAACGTACACGTATGGATACCGAACCACCCATAAGCACGGAAAGCCAACCACCGATGAATATGGAAGGCCGACAACAGACGAGAATGGAAGGCCAACTACGGATGAGTATGGGCATCCGGCCACATATGGATATGGAATACCAACCACAGACGATTATGGAAGGCCAACGACAGACGAGACTGGAAGGCCAACTACGGATGAGTATGGACATCCGACAACATATGGATATGGAATACCAACCACAGACGATTATGGAAGGCCAACAACAGACGAGAATGGTAGGCCAACTACAGATGAGTATGGACATCCGACAACATATGGATATGGAATACCAACCACAGACGATTATGGAAACCCAACAACAGACGAGAATGGAAGGCCAACTACAGATGAGTATGGGCATCCGGCCACATATGGATATGGAATACCAACCACAGACGATTATGGAAACCCAACAACAGACGAGAATGGTAGGCCAACTACAGATGAGTATGGACATCCGACAACATATGGATATGGAATACCAACCACAGACGATTATGGAAGGCCAACAACAGACGAGAATGGTAGGCCAACTACAGATGAGTATGGACATCCGACAACATATGGATATGGAATACCAACCACAGACGATTATGGAAGGCCAACAACAGACGAGAATGGTAGGCCAACTACAGATGAATATGGACATCCGACAACATATGGATATGGAATACCAACCACAGACGATTATGGAAGGCCAACAACAGACGAGAATGGTAGGCCAACTGGACGGATGAGTGGAACGACAACCACTGGACATCCGACAACATATGGATATGGAATACCAACCACAGACGATTATGATGGAAGGCCAACGATTGGCACTCACAGACGACCACGAATGGAAGGCCAACCACAGATGAGTATGGACATCCGACGACATATGGATATGAAATGCCAACCACAGACGATTATGGAAGGCCAACAACAGACGAGAATGGAAGGCCAACTACAGATGAGTATGGACATCCGACAACTTATGGATATGAAATGCCAACCACAGACGATTATGGAAGGCCAACGACAGATGAGTATGGACATCCGACAACATATGAGTATAGAATGCCAACCACAGACGATTATGGAAGGCCAACAACTGACGAGAATGGAATGCCGACCACGGACAAGAATGGGCTTCCAACCACATATGGGCATGGAACGACAACCACTGGTTACTACTATAGGCCGACCACGCATAAATATGGATGGCCAATCACACACAGGCCTTTATATCAACACCCAACTACGAAGAAGCTTGGAATATCAAATACATATCCCGATGGAAGGACAACCACCTATAGACCCGGATTGGCAACGACTCACAGGTATAAATACCCAACCACGCATAAGTACGGAAAGCCGACCACAGATGACTATGGACATCCAACCACACATGGATATGGAACGCCAACCACAGACGATTATGGAAGGCCAACGACAGACGAAAATGGAAGGCCAACTACTGATGAGTATGGGAATCCGGCCACATATGGGTATGGAATTCCAACCACAGACGACTATGGAAGGCCAACAACAGACGAGAATGGAAATCCAATTACTAATGAATATGCGCATCCAACCACATATGAGTATGGAAAGCCAACCACAGATAAGTATGGAAGGCCAACAACAGACGAGAATGGAATGCCGACCACGGACAAGAATGGACTTCCTACCACATATGTGTATGGAATGATAACCACTGGTCACTATTATAGGCCGACAACTCATAAATATGGACGGCCAACAACACAGAGGCCTATATATGGACACCCAACTACGACGAAGTATGGAATATCAAGTACATATCCCTATGGAAGGACGACCACCCATAGACCCGGATTGCCAACCACTCACAGGTATAGATACCCAACCACGCATAAGTACGGAAAACCGACCACAGATGAGTATGGACATCCAACCACGCAGGGATATGGAATGCCAACCACAGACGATTATGGAAGGCCAACAACAGACGAGAATGGAAGGCCAACTACAGATGAGTATGAGAATCCCACAACATATGGGTATGGAATGCCAACGACAGACGATTATGGAAGACCAACAACAGACGAGAATGGAAGGCCAACTACAGATGAGTATGAGCATCCTACAACATATGGGTATGGAATTCCAACCACAGATGATTATGGAAGACCAACGACAGACGAGAATGGAAGGCCAACTACAGATGAGTATGGGCATCCGGCAACATATGGGTATGGAATGCCAACAACAGACGACTATGGAAGGCCTACAACTGACGAGAATGAAAGGCCAACTACAGATGAGTATGGGAATCCAAGCACACATGGATATGGAACGCCAACAACAGACGATTATGGAAGGCCAACGACAGACGAAAATGGACGGCCAACTACTGATGAGTATGGGAATCCGGCCACATATGGGTATGGAATTCCTACCACAGACGACTATGGAAGGCCCACAACAGACGATAATGGAAATCCAACTACTGATGAATATGGGAATCCAAGCACATATGGGTATGGAACGCCAACCATAGATAAGTATGGAAGGCCAACAACTGACGAGTATGGAATGCCGGCCACGGATAAGACTGGACTTCCCACCACACATGTGTATGGAATGATAACCACTAGTCACTATTATAAGCCGACCACTCATAAATACGGACGGCCAACCACAGAGAAACCTATATATGGACACCCAACTACGAAGTATGGAAAATCAAACCACATATCCCTATGGAAGGACAACAACCTACATAATGGAAGTCCATCTACTGATGAATATAGATATCCGACAACGCAAAAGTATGGAATGCCAACCACAGATGAGTATGGTCATTCAAACAACATGGATAGAATGGAAAGCCAACTACAGATGAGTATGAGCAACCTACAACCTAGCCAACTACGACGATTATGGAAGGCCAACAACAGACGAGAATGGAAGTCCAACTACTGATGAATATGGGCATCCTACAACATATGGGTATGGAATTCCAACCACAGACGATTATGGAAGGCCAACAACAGACGAGAATGGAAAGCCAACTGCAGATGAGTATGAGCATCCTACAACCTATGGGTATGGAATGCCGACAACAGACGATTATGGAAGGCCAACAACAGACGAGAATGGAAGGCCAACTACTGATGAATATGGGCATCCAAGCACATATGGGTATGGAATGATAACCACTAGTCTCTATTATAGGCCGACCACTCATAAATATGGACGGCCAACAACACAGAGGCCTATGTATGGACAACCAACTACGAAGAAGTATGGAAAATCAAGTACACAACTTTATGGAAGGACGACCACCCATAGACCCGGATTGCCAACCACTCAGAGGTCTAGATACCCAACCACGTATAAGTACGGAAAACCAACAACAGATGAGTATGGGCATACAACCACACATGGATATGGAATGCCAACCACAGACGATTATGGAAGGCCAACAACAGACGAGAATGGAATTCCAACTACAGATGAATATGGGCATCCTACAACATATGGCTATGGAATGCCAACCACAGACGATTATGGAAGGCCAACAACAGACGAGAATGGAATGCCAACAACAGATGAGTATGAGCATCCTACAACATATGGGTATGGAATGCCAACCACAGATGATTATGGAAGGCCAACAACAGACGATTATGGAAGGCCAACTACAGATGAGTATGAGCATCCTAAAACATATGGGTATGGAATGCCAACCACAGATGATTATGGAAGGCCAACAACAGATGAGAATGGAAGTCCAACTAGTGATGAATATGGGCATCCAAGCACATATGGGTATGGAATGCCAACCACTGGTTACTACTATAAGCCCACCACGCATAAATATGGATGGCCAATCACACATGGACCTATATATCAACACCCTACTACGAAGAAGCTTGGAATATCAAATACATATCCCGATGGAAGGGCGACCACCCATAGACCCGGATCGCCAACCACTCACAGGTATAGATACCCAACCACGTATAAGTACGGAAAGCCGACCACAGATGAGTATGGACATCCAACCACACATGGATACGGAATGCCAACCACAGACGATTATGGAATGCCAACGACAGACGAGAATGGAAGGCCAACCACAGATGAGTATGAGCATCCCACAACATATGGGTATGGAATTCCAACCACAGACGATTATGGAAGGCCAACGACAGATGAGTATGAGCATCCTACAACATATGGGTATGGAATGCCAACCACAGACGATTATGGAAGGCCAACAACAAACGAGAATGGAAGGCCAACTACAGATGAGTATGAGCATCCTACAACATATGGGTATGGAATGCCAACCACAGACGATTATGGAAGGCCAACAACAGACGAGAATGGAAAGCCAACTACAGATGAGTATGAGCATCCTACAACATATGGGTATGGAATGCCAACCACAGACGATTATGGAAGGCCAACAACAGACGAGAATGGAAGGCCAACTACTGATGAATATGGGCATCCAAGCACATATGGGTATGGAATGATAACCACTAGTCTTTATTATAGACCGACCACTCATAAATATGGACGGCCAACAACACAGAGGCCTATATATGGACATCCAACTACGAAGAAGTATGGAAAATCAAGTACATATCTTTATGGAAGGACGACCACCCATAGACCCGGATTGACAACCACTCACAGGTATAGATACCCAACCACGTATAAGTACGGAAAACCGACAACAGATGAGTATGGGCATACAACCACGCATGGATATGGAATGCCAACCACAGACGATTATGGAAGGCCAACAACAGACGAGACTGGAAGGCCAACTACTGATGAATATGGGCATCCGACCACATATGGTTATGGAATGCCAACCACAGACGATTATGGAAGGCCAACCACAGACGAGAATGGAAGACCAACTACAGACGAGTATGAGCAGCCGACAACATATGGATATGGAATGCCAACCACAGACGATTATGGAAGGCCAACGACAGACGAGAATGGAAAACCAACTACAGATGAATATGGGAATCCGACAACATATGGATATGGAATGCCATCCACAGACGATTATGGAAGGCCAACAACAGACGAGAATGGAAGGCCAACTACTGATGCATATGAGCAACCCACAACATATGGGTATGGAATGCCAACTACAGACGATTATGGAAGGCCAACAACAGACGACACTGGAAGGCCAACTACAGATGAATATGGGCATCCGACCACATATGGCTATGGTATGCCTACCACAGACGACTATGGAAGGCCAACTACAGATGAGTATGGGCATCCAACCACCAATGGGTATGGAATGCCAACTACAGACGATTATGGAAGGCCAACAACAGACGAGACTGGAAGGCCAACTACAGATGAATATGGGCATCCGACCACATATGGGTATGGAATGCCAACCACAGACGATAATGGAAGGCCAACAACAGACGAGACTGGAAGGCCAACTACTGATGAATCTGGGCATCCGACCACATATGGGTATGGTATGCCTACCACAGACGACTATGGAAGGCCAACTACAGATGAGTATGGGCATCCAACCACCAATGGGTATGGAATGCCAACTACAGATGATTATGGAAGGCCAACAACAGACGAGACTGGAAGGCCAACTACAGATGAATATGGGCATCCGACCACATATGGGTATGGAATGCCTACCACAGACGACTATGGAAGGCCAACCACGGCCCACCAAGGTAAGCCTTCGTACTACTTTGGATATTTTGGTGATGATTGTTGTGTTTTGTTGTTCAAATGTTGAAAATCCGTCTTTTAAATGTGGATTTAATTTGCAGAATTTTGCTCGTTTTTTGTGCAGGTGATAATAATATTTGAATTTCTGCTTCAAAGTTCGGTTTTGAATCAGTGCTTGTTCTATTGACTTTTGTCTGGAAATCTGGAGTGGACTGTATGATGTATATGAAACTCTGCTACCTCGACCTAGTTATATATATATATATATATATATATATATATATATATATATATATATATAAGGAAGGCAGGTTCCTCTTCCAGCGTTTGTCAGTCACAGTACAACGCTTCAATGCAATCACCTTCCGAGGTTCTTTTCCACACCTCGAACCGGACAAGAGTTAACACACTATTTCTATATGTCTCCGGACAATTTTTTCATAAGTCCCTCGGGAATGAAGTATCGAGAGCAAATATATATATATATATATATATATATATATATATATATTACAGTCAAACTGTGAAACTAGTGATTTCACGATATCCCTAGCACAGTTAGTGACTTCGTGGTAACCATTTCACTTAGTGATTTCATGAAAACACTAAAAACTAGGCATTTCGCGTATTTACTGAAAATGTGCTTCAGTTATTTCACGAAATCACTAACTTCGTTAAGAGTTGAATTCTTTAGTGAACCTTTACCTTTACCGTACCCTGTATTTGCAATGACCATCAACAAGTCGCACATGGTAACATTTGAACACGTAGAAATGCACGATGCGGTACATAATGAGAAGGAGGAGGAGGAGGAGGAGAAGAAGAAAGAGGAGTACATTCAACCGAGGAAACATTTTAACACGTGGGAATATAATTAAGCGATCAAGTCCTTCCCTTGGCCAACTATACACTCTATATGTGACGTGATCGAGAGTTCGAAAACCTGCAAACTTCAAACACCACACTATTTTCCGGGACAAAGACAAATCATAGAACAAAATGCTAGAACATTTACAAAACATCGGGGTCGGAAAAAGGCAACCCCCCACCTCCCGTCATTTTTGACTGGAAACAGCTAGTATTAAAGAAGGTTGTGATCCTGAAAATGTTCAGTTCTAATAAAATACCGTTCACAGTGATTCGGGTTTATCTTAAATTTGACTCCAGGACAATAGGCTCACTGCCACAAACCTCAATATTACCGCCATGTTGAATTGTCTATTTTTTCAAACTGTGTGTTTCTAGATCATACAATTCCAGGTCGCCCCGATTGGCCGCGTTGGCCGCATCAAACAACAAGGCCGAAACCTGGTGACAAACATCCGCCTAAGCCACATGAACCAACCAAGCCAGGCGGTTATTATGGAAAACCAGATGACAAATACCCACATGAACCAACCAAGCCATATGAACCAACAAAGCCAGGCGGTTATCATGGAAAACCAGATGACAAATACCCACATGAAACAACAAAGCCAGGCGGTTATTATGGAAAACCAGACGATAAACACCCATATGAGCCAACCAAGCCATATGAACCAACCAAGCCAGGCGATTACTATGGAAAACCAGATGACAAATACCCACATGAAACAACAAAGCCAGGCGGTTATCACCAGAATAAACCCATATGAACCAACCAAGCCATATGAACCAACCAAGCCAGGCGATTACTATCAACCAGGAAAACCAGATGACAAATACCCTACTCCGGGTGAAACAACAAAGCCAACTGGCGATTATCATAAAACCTTATGGTTCAAACCAGACGACAAATATCCATCCAAGCCACATGGTACGACTACTCCGGGTGATTCATACAAAAGGCCAACTGGTAAATACCCAATAAAACCTTATGGTTCAACTACTCCAGGTGGTTCATATGGAAAACCAGATGACAAATACCCATCTAAACCATATGGTTCAACTACGCCAGGCGGTTCATACGGAAAACCAACTGATAAATACCCAATAAAACCTTATGGTTCAACTACTCTAGGTGGTTCATATGTTAAACCAACTCAGCCATATGGTTCAACTACGCCAGGCGGTTCATATGGAAAACCAAGTGAGACATATCCATATCTATTTAAAAAATTAAAATATCCTTCTACGCCATGTTAAATGTTGTTGACATTATTGAAAGTGAAGAATAAACACTACTCTCGTTCATTCGTGCATTTAAAATTATTTCTGCCACGAGACAATATTGGAACATCTTAGGAGAGGCTTGAGATCTTCTTCCTCTCTAACCCCCCAGATCTGCTCTGGTTTCAAATTTCATACTCATTTTGCGTTCCGACATAAATTATATATAGGGGTATCCAGTGTTTACCAACAAGGTCCGGTTGCTCCGCCCACTGGTGGGCAGAAACCATAGAAACCATTGTTGTCTATTAATAGACGCCAATGGCAGAAGCAGATTTCTTGCTGGTTGGCATAGATCAGTGACCATAGAGATTGTTCTGGATACTCCTATATTTTCGAGAACATTGCTGTTCTAGGCGTATGCGTCGTAACCAAAGATGTCTACCGGACGATTCTTTCTAAGGAACCATCTGGTAATGGCTATTTCGGTTGGATCGAGAAAGACGGTAACAAAGGTTACGTCGCTACATCTGGCGGAGAGATCGTTCATCTTGACGACGTAATCGAACCCGGGGTGTCCGTTCACATCAGTGCCTGTAGCTACTGGTGGGTTCCTATCGGTAAACTATTTACATAGGCCTTTTCAACGAAAAAAACAATACAAAGGGGCATTATATGAGCATTAAAAACTTTGAATAAGAGAACAGAGTGGTGGGGAGTATTGCGAGGCGCGTTGCAACATGCGGCTGTTAAAACTGGACCATAAAGAAAAAGATCAGTCAAAGATTAATCATTAACCCCTTAACTGGGGATCCTGGATATATCCGTCCATTTTACATTGAGTAAACAGTTAAATACACGATTAAGGGGTTAAAGACTTTTGAATTGAAAGAGAAAGCTAGATCGACCAAGTCGCAGATGGACAGACAACTTAGAAGAGTTGACTGGGATGAAAATAGCATCCGCTACAGTATAAGGTCAACAGAAGATGAAGACAACTGGAATGCATGTAATATCCGTTCTGCCGGCTCAACTTCAGACGATAAAGAAAAGATGCCCATCAATGATGACGTATATTAAAGACGTATATTCTAAATATCTGATGGAATAAAGCAACATCAGACACACTGGCACTTTTACACTTTTAGGGAAGGAGTATTAAGACACCTCTGAAATAAATAGCTATAACAGTAGACAAACTTATCAGAATTACATATATACATATTAACCCCTTAACTGGGGATCCCAGATATATCCGTCCATTTTACATTGAGTTACAGTTAAACACACGGTTAAGGGGTTAATATATAACAATATATACATATTAGTAAATATAAACAATATATAAACAATATATATACAATTATTATACTGATAGAATTATGTCAAAGCGCTTTTGTCGTAGGCCTTAGCCTTGTTTACTGCGCTGGAGAAATTGTCTAGACTCTAGAAATAATAATAATAATTATTATATATAATTGTATATATACAGTATATATTGAATTGAAATAATAATTGTAATAATAATTCTAACGTGTATACATATTAGAATTATTATTACAATATTAGTGTTTTTTGTAATCATAAATGGAAAACTAACGATGGTTCTATTTCCGATTTGTCTGTAGCACATGTAAATTCGGAACATTTAACTGCAAAAGCGTAAGTTGTTAACGTTTCTACTTCACATTTCGAGCATTTGCAGACAGTTTGGTCATAATTTTAGTCGGACTTGGTCCAAGTTTAATAAACTAAGAACAGGCGCCGATAAAGCATCACATTTTGGTATCGTCGTATTCCAGGTGGCTAACGAGTTTATTTTTATTTATGTCTGAATTCATTGTGGGGGTAGACTTGGATGAAAAAGCGGGGTCCACAAGGCTCTCTCGCGGTTCATTGGTGGGCCGCGGCCCACGGGTTGAGAATCACTGCTTTAGCGTACACTTTTGCACTGTTACAGAAAGCCGACGGAAAGTGGACCAGCCCCAGCGACCAATGTCTCCATTATTCCTGCCATAACGGAAAAGAGGAAACGAATAACGCTCGCGACCGATGCGAGTGTAAATCGGTAAGTAATACTAGTTCGAGCCTGTTGTATCAATATCATCTGTATCAAGCGACTGATAAAAACCAACTACTGCGCTAGGCTACTATTCTCGAGATCGCTATACAAAATTCACGCGATTTTGATTAGGCCTACTTGTTTATCACTGAATTTAGTATCTGCAGTGGTGTGCTAGTGTCATTGCATTATTCGCGAGCAGACGCGCATTGGAAATTTTTGCTGATTTGTGATCACCAAATTCTCGACTTTGCTATTTTCTACCATAATTTCTCTACTGTTTTCTATCATAAGTTCTCTACTGTATGGCTATTAATAGGCCTACTACAGAACTGGTTTTCACATGCGCTAAAATTGGAAGTTAAATTAGGCATATTCTACTCTGCAAAAACGCCGCTGGAAAAAATAATTCAACCTTTATGTTTCATCAAGCCGAGTTATGGTTTATGATCAATCATGCATAATTTGCAATAGTTAGAACGGTATATCTTAGCATTGGCAGCGAAGGCAGCATTAAGATATATGATGACTAACTTGGTTCAAACCATCAAGGAACCATCACTTCTGTCTAGAGTTTACAACAGTGGCACATGGGACTCGTTGCACTTCTTATATTGATGACATCTACAATGTGTTCGTTAGCTTTCAAATGAACTGTATTTCCGTTGTATTCTTTGTATTGTATTGTATTGTGGTATTCTGATCAATAAATTAAAGGTAACGTCGAATTTCATAATGGGAAGCTTATAAAGGTCTTCATCGCCACCATCATTATGAGCGCAACGTCGTTTTAGTTAAAACTTGGCTGAACATGAACATGTTTCTTATGGGCTGTATAGCTTTCTGAAATTATTTGCGTGCATATTCCATCAATTTTTGTATGCTGCGAAATGCGTTTGCCTTTTTTCTTTTGTAGAATCAAAGATAACATATGCAGCGGACAAACGGAAGTTGGAATAGAGGACTGTATGAGTGACGGTGGTTTTCAATACAGGAGAAATACTACTGTACCCCTTAAAACCAGTTATCATTATTGTTATTATTATTATTATTATTATTATTATTATTATTATTATTATTATTATTATTATTATTATTATTATGGTGTTGTGCAGTATTATTATTATTATTATTATTATTATTATTATTATTATTATTATTATTATTATTATTATTATTATTATTATTATTACTGTATTATGCGAATCAGTTCTGTGGAATTATTATTACATCATTTTATTATTATTATTAATTTTAGATTACTATTATTACTTGTTAAATAATCTCCTCGTGCTTGTGTTGTCGATGTAGGATGAGGTGCAGATGATAACTGATACCACTGACTGCTGTTCGTGCGTCTACAAGAGCAAAGGTGAGCCGACCATTTGGCACGACACGGTCTCGCACTGTCTTGTGGGAAAGACGTCACTTTCTAGATCACTGCAACGTCCGTTGTTCTCGACATACACACTGTACAACCGGACACATACGGCCATTGATCTATACATGCAACTAAAAATTGGATCTGATCTTCTTTCTTGTTGGTGTCCTGGTTTTGAAAATACTACAGTCTGGTCAACTTCGATATTTAAAATCAATATTAAACCAACTGGAACATTGTCATTCAACAAGGTTTGCTGATTCATTGTTAAATGTACCCAGAACCAACACTGAAATAAATTGGTAAGAGAGCTTTTTCTATTTCTGGGCCAGACATCTGGAACTCTTTCCCTCTGTTTGTCAGATCTTCTAATAAACTGAGTATTTTCAGATCTAGGCTCGATACACGTCTCGTTTCCAATTAGCATTTCCTCCATAGTCGGTCTTGCTCTCTCCCTCTGACTGATCTCTGGAATGACGTGGTCTTTTGTGGATGGATTTAAAGTACCATCGATTGATACCCTTGGGTATTAGAACTGGTGCTATAGAAGTGCATAATTATTACTTCATTATGTCTGGTGACGTGACGTGTCGGTGTAAAATTTAGTGCTAACGACCATTTATATAGCGCAGATTCATCAAACGCTATTCGACTCTAATACCGGAAATGCATTATAGGCAAAGTTATGAAATGAATTCATAGGAAGTTGGTGGGGGTTGAAAAGTGAAGGGAAAATAAGCAATAAACTTTGCCGGAAAAGGCCGACAAAAGAAATTGTTTTCCTCTAATTTTACTACACTTTTACTAAGAAATAGGTTGACAAGCAAACAAGGTCATCCGCAGTTATTCCCCGTAGTTTTACTACACTTTTACCCAAGAACTAGATCTTACAAGCGAAAAAAAGTCCGGAAGTCCGGTGGGGGGTGCACCCCCCACTCATCCCCACATGGCTCCTCCACGGTACCAGTACAACACTCGAAAGCGTTATATAAATTCGCGAGATCCTACTTACTTGCTTTCAGCCAAGATGACCCCGTGCAGCCTGAAGAAATCGTCCGGTCCGCTGGTCGTCTACGACGAAAACAACGAACTCTGCACGTCCCCGAAGAACATCACGCTTACGACGTGCAGCGGCTTCTGCGACGGAGTCCAGTCCGGTTCCGTGAGCTTCCTGGTCGGCGGCGAATGGACTCCACCGAAACAGGACACCGCCAGGACCTGCCACTGCTGCGCCGGATACGGATCGTGGGAGGTGTTCGAAGTGCTCTGCGGACGCGAACAGAAGAACAGACGGGTCAAGAAGGAGGTGTTCAGCGGGTGTCGGTGCGAGTCCTGCGATGGTAAGGATTGTAGTATTTGAAAATTCGATTACCGTAAATAAAATAAGGAATGAAAATACTTGTGATCAGTGTGGTTTAAGTTAACTGTAACTGTAACTGAAAAAATAACAAATCAGGTAACTGTAACTGTAGCTATAACTGGAAAAAATACCAATAACTGTAACTGTAAATGAAAAATAAATAACTGAAATAGTTAAAATAACTGAAAACTGAAAAACTTAAGAAGTCAAACACCACATACAAAATATCTTCGATTAAACACATTGAAACTCTCGATCTTCCGAAATTATTTATGTCGTGTTTTGATGGACATGAATGTGAAAATATGGACATATAAGTAGATTTTTCAATCAATTAGAGAAAATAAAGTTATTGCTTATTAGGAAAAACAAATTGTCGTGATACCGATTTTGAGTCTGAAGACCGATCCCACCTATTTCATTATAACCGGGTTAGGCTAAAAGACGGTTGGACGGAATTTTGATAGATGTTGCGGATATCAAAACAACTAATATTTGAGAAATTGGCAATAGGCCTATTCTAAATTTCGCAAGTAGCTAGTTATATGCAGGCGTAATCCCAAAAATAGTGTTAAAACAGTTACCAGTTCTTCTTCTTTGGTTACAGTGCATTGTGATGCGTTGGCGACGATGGATTTCCATCTGTTTCTGGCATTGTTAACTCGTATCATTTCCTTCACTGACTTCATTCACTTCCAGCCTTTCTGATAGAATGCTGTCTGTAAATATTGATATTTTGTCTTCCTCTCGCTTTGCGTCCATCGACATTTCCCGTTGTTATCAAGACGTAGTGTTCCAATCCATTTTCCCTCATCATATTATGTACAGAAAATTATATAGTTAATTAATTATTGAATACGGAATGTTATAAATTTTATCAGCAACTTGAGCCAGTGGGGTAGCCAGGATTTTCCAAGGGGGGATGGTTCCTATGATTCGCAACTTCGGAAAATTCTGACAGCCGAAAAAACCGTTGTCGTTATTCCGTGAATTAGCTGACTCAGCATGGGAAAAAACCCTGACAAGCAAAAAAAGTCGTCAGCTATTGCTATGCTTCGATGATTGAAACATACAGCTATATATTGCATATATTTGATAACATAATTGATAACATTTTGTTCTCTGTACAGCGCCTTTGACTTAAGACACCTAACGATGTTACTGCGCTTAAGAAATTGTCAAGTTTAATAATAATAATAATAATAATAATAATAATAATAATAATAATAATAATAATAATAATATAGTTATAGCATATATATATAGTGATCGGACTAAAAAGATTTTGGTCGCCAAGAGGGGGTTTAACACCCAAAACTCGTCCCATCCCTACCCCCAGCCTCCCTGGCTACGCCACTGACTTGAACAGAATTCTATAAATGGTTCTATTTAGTCGGCATATCGGCATTTATATTGAAGTGTCCTTGCAGAAAGATATTGTGCTGTCGTTATAAACAATGTAAATGTTTTGTTCAGAGGCAACAGATGACGACTCATACGCGACATCGAGCTATGTTCCAGACTGAAAAGAAAATTGCAGGAGATCCAAACCGACACGGAAATACCTAAAATGCTGAGATTATGTAACTTAAAATATTAACACTTATGTAACTTGAATTAATAACATTTAGGCCTACAGTAGTATATTTCTTCTCTCTTAAATTTACGGGTTTGGATTCGATAATTCTTTAAAACGATTCTAAATGTGGTTAACATTGTTCCTCTTATTAAATTCCAATAACTTTATCGCATAATATCATGTACTACAGTATTCTGTTCTTATTCTGTGGGTATTCAATAGTTAGACGTTGTTGCATATATAGTGGCGTCAATAAGCTGTTGAATGTTCGACAATTTTAAAATGTGATTCAAAATAAAGTGTGGCATCCATTGACAAGTCGTAAATTGAGAAATCTGAACAACTTAAAATTTTCATGAGTAGGGGTTCATGGTCCCAGGGCCCCAAAATACTCGTTTTGCATAGATATCACCCCGAGTATCGAAACTCAACCGACATCAACTACTGCATAATATACAGTCTACAACTGCTGCATACATTTCACAATGATCATTGACCATAACTATACAAAATTAACCAGCAAAATAATTGAGTAACAAAATAATATCATCAGTGTTGCGTGCGAACCGGATAGGGGAGAAATTCCCCCTCAAAAGTCTTAGAGATTTCCACCCCCCCCTCTTCACTGAGCTTCAGTGTGTAAAAAGATGACAATAGCAATATTGTTTCAAGGGTACGCAATCGTAAAAAGGTTAAGAACCACTGTTCTAAGCCGACCTGACGGTCCTCGGCCGTGCAGAGTACTACGACCTCGACTCCTCCGATCCCCCAATCCGCCGATGACCGCCCGGCGGAGACGATGAAGGAAGGCACCCACCCACCGCCCGCCTTCCCCTCGACTCCCGCGGGTCGTCGCAATATTCGCCGCCGACTACAAACGCCTTTGTGACTATGCAATTCCCTTCTACCGCCCAATTGCTAATCACAAAAGCTATCGCAGCAGCAGCAGCAGCAGCACTCACAGCCAGCCGAGGGCAGATTATAAAGAACGCCTCTTTCCTTCTTCTTCTTCTTCTTCCGCTCTAAACGGCCGCTTCGGTAGGGAGTCGCGTCCTTTGAAGCTGTCCGCCGCCCTGGCAGCGGTGCCTTTGAAGAGGAAGTCTTTGATGATTCAACCTACAAAACGCTATAATTGTGGGGCGTGCGCGTCGAAGGGAAATCTTATTCCTCGGTCGGATTTGGGTCAGTGTACGGCGACATTTCCCTTGGCAAACAATTTGGCCTCGAGGGAAGACAGAAAGGGAAACAAAGACCGACAAAGACAGACAGACAGACAGACAGTAATACATCCTAATGCATTGCAATTTCGTAAACTATGACTTACTTTCTGACCCAGCCGAACCTACCATAGACCCAACCTAACCCAACCGACATACATACATACATACATACATACATACATACATACAGACAGACAGACAGAGGAGGAGACCGAACAATAATCCTAATAATACAAATATCATACTGATAATATCATAACATCATAATATTATAACAACTGGATATTAGGGGTGTAGTAGTACTTTTGGTTTTTATTAATTATTATCCTACCGCAAAACAGTTATTGTAGTTCTATTGCTAGGAACTTGCTAATAAACAGCCAACAATAAAGATATAATGTAAAAGTAAGAACTTCATAAAATAACTAATATTTTAGTCGCTTGGCGACACCCAGTACGGTGGGCAATATTAGAGGCTGGACCAGCCATGTATGAAAATGGGTCCATTTTAAAAAACCCAATCCAACCCATCATGATTCAGACCCAACCCAACCCACTTCCGGTATTCTACTTGTTCTCCTCCTCCTCCTCCTCCTCCTCTTCCAGCTCCTCATCTTCCTACGTCTTCCACTTCCTCTTCTTCTCTTCCACCTCTCCTTTTCCTCCTCTTCCTTCCATCTGGATAGTGCACCTACTTTGCCAGTCCAGCCGTTCAGATGTCTTCCATGCTGTTTCCTTGAGCGTCTTATAACCTCT
The DNA here is from genome assembly GCA_018105865.1 of Metaphire vulgaris. NCBI lineage: Eukaryota > Metazoa > Annelida > Clitellata > Crassiclitellata > Megascolecidae > Metaphire > Metaphire vulgaris. The sequence goes on from CM030852.1 coordinate 13,627,628, forward strand.
GCTGTTGACGTTAATCCATCATCAGGTCTTATCACCTTTCTGTCTGTCTGTCTGTCTGTCTATCTATACATCTATCTGTCTGTCTCTGTCTGTGTGTCTCTCGATGTGTGCCTGTCTGTGTGTCTGTGTGTGTGTGTCTGTCTGTCTCTCTGTCTCTGTCTGTCGTCCTCTAATGACCCTTCTAACGCAGTTGTCGTAAGCCACCCAGGGGCGCTCTTTTAAGGGTACACGCCACAGCGCAGCGTCATGGGGTTCCCGATCGACGAGTGGTTGACCTTACAGAACTAAAGGTCACCGCCCCCTTCCCCCTCCCCCCCACCACCTCCCTCCCACTCGACAGAGGGAAGAAGAGGTCGTCGGAGCCAGGCAGGGTGGATAATCGCTTCCGACAAAGGGAATTATGGCGATGGTGGAGCGGAGAGAGGACTGGATGGGGGTGGGGTGGTGGGGGGTGGGGTGGGGGTGGGGGGGTGGGGGGTGGGGGGGGGTTAGACTGCCGGCGACAAGGGTGACATTCTCGGAATTACGTCCGTGTATTGGAAGAGACGGACGCGGAGGAAGTGGAGGAGAAGGAAGAGGAGGAAGATGATGAGGAAGAGGAGGAAGAGGAAAGGAGGAGGAGGAGGAGGAGAGGAGGAGGGGGAGGAGACGCAAGTACAGACACAAGATGCGTTGTAATTGGAAACGACGAAAATGGCAACATGGCGACCGCGTCTAAAGATCGTCGCGAGAGTAGATTGTCGTCAAATGGACGGACGGACAGAGAGAGAGAGAGAGAGAGAGAGAGAGAGAGAGAGAGAGAGAGAGAGAGAGAGAGGAGAGAGAGGCGGGAGAGAAGGAAGGGAAGGAATGGAAGAGAGAGGCGGAAAGAGTGAAACGAAGAGAGAGACAGGGAAATACAGAGAAAGGAAGAGATACGTGGAAAGAGTGAAACGAAGAGAGAGAGAGAGAGAGAGAGAGAGAGAGAGAGAGAGAAAAGAAAGAAAGACAGAGAAAATGAGAAAAGGAGAAAGAGATTCAGGATGGAGCGACTATTTACTCTATAGGAGTGGGGCCGGGGATTGAACCCGAGGCATCCCCGGGAGGGAGCGGGAATACAGAAAGGAAGGGGCGGGAAGGGAGGGGTAAAGCGCTGGTTCCGTAGGGTTGTTCTTCGGAAAATGCGACTTCGAACGAACGCTTAACCGGGGATCCCAGATATATCCGTCCATTTTGCATTGAGTTACAGTTAAATACACGGTTAAGGGGTTAAATTAACCCCTTAACCGTGTATTTAACTGTAACTCATCAAATTAGCGCATCAAATTTACGCACTCTGTCGTTTCGACCCCTTTGCGAACTGAACGCGAATTCAACTACAGTCAAACCTCGCTAACAAGTGTTCTATGGTGTTATCTCGACTTTAGTTAAAGCACACAGAATAACAAATAATGTCATCATCGTCATCTCGTAATCTTGTTCCCAGTGACGGCTCCAGGATTTAGCAAGTGGGGAGGCGGGGTGTTGGGTGGCAACTTCTAAGCATGGTGGTCAACCATTTGTTGATTGGTATGTAGTAGTAAGTATAGGGTCCCAACAGGGGAGCTACTGGGGGGACACCAGGCATTCAAAAGAGGAGGGGCGCGGGCCCCCGAGCCCCTATGAGGAGCCATCACTGCTTGTTCCATCAAGTCGACGTCGATTGCTGGTGATACCATGGATGAGTTTCCTCCATTGATCTTTTACTCTTTGTCATTTTATTCAGTTCATCCAATGTCAAGTGTGTTGATTCATAGATTCCACCTTTCCACCTCGTACATGGTCTTCCTCTTCTTCTTCTTCCGTCCATTTTTCCTAGCGCAGTCTCATCTTCTATGGTGTCATTGGTTCTCAATAAAAATAATGCACAAAATAATAATAATAATATTATTATTATTATTATTATTAATGTGAAAAATAATATATTCGAACCTACTTCGATGAAAACCTAAACTTTATGTTCACACGGTTCCAGGATTTCTTGGTGGGGGATGAAATGAATTCATAGGAAGTTGGTGGAGGGGGTGAAAAGGGAGGGAACAAATTTTAAAAATGGAAAAGTCTGACCCAACCCAATCCAACTCAACCCATGTCTTGTCTACAAGATCGTATGACATTATATACCATTGACTGTACAGCGCTTTTGGTTTTGGCTTATGGCTGGTACTGCGCTTCATAAAGTGTCGATGATGATGATGATGATGATGATGATGATGTTGATGATGATGATGTTGATGATGATGATAATACTACTACTACTACTACTACTACTACTACTACTACTACTACTACTACTACTACTACTACTACTACTACTACTAATAATAATAATAATAATAATAATAATAATAATAATAATAATAATATTACAGTAATAATAATACAGTGATAATAATAATAGGTTGAATTAATAACCCAACCCATGGCCATCTCTGGGCAATATTACGCTGTTTATAATGGATTCCTTTACAGTACTAGGCGAACAGAAGAACAGTCTTATATCTAGCAATGGCAAAGACAAGGAACAATGAAGTGAAATCAGTAGCGACAAATGTCAGAAAATCACTCGGGAAAGTGCCTAAATTTTGGATTCAATGCCGGTTCCACGTGGGGGATGAGTGGGGATGCATCCCCGCCGGACTTTTAATCCTAGTAAAATTACGGGGAAAACTGCGAATGACCTTTTTTGCTTGTCTATCTATTTTTATCGTGAAAGTGTAGTAAAATTAGAGGGAAATTGTAAAATTATCGGAGGAAATTGCCTTTTTGTCAGCTTCTTTTTTCGGCAGTTTATTGATTTTTTTCTTCACTTTTCACTCCCCCCGCCCACCAACTTCCGATAAATTCATTTCGTCGCCACCCCCACCAATAAATCCTGGAACCGCCACTGCTTGGATTCATATTTAATCCGATTTAATTTTATTTTTGTTGCGTTTAATTAGAGATTAATCTGTTTTAGGGGGCTGCGCAATCTTATGCGTAATTCCCTAAAAATCATTCATAAGGAATAAAACGGTATTGCTACCCCAAAAAAGGCGAGCTGTCTAAACTCTAAAGGATCTAGGAACTAATAACGAATGAATTATTATCGTCTTTATATTCTTTGAAACGTTTTATAATTAATTTGGTAGAAATGTAATGATTTATTAGCATCTCACTACAGTAGGCCTATATCAAAGGATAGTTGCTTCGTTTGCATATCATTTAATTAGGTTCTATCGCTTACCCTTGCTTGCCTTTGTTTCTGCGATGTGCAGCGAATTTCTTAAACCGTAGCAAGTTACGTCAAAAATTCTGATCAATACACTTTTCTCAATTACCTAAATACGAGATCGCAAATGTTGTGTTGGATATGATATAAAGTAAATATAAAATACACATAAAAGAGAATATATGATATAAAACGAGATACTGTCCGCACAATGCTTAATCTGGCGGAAGTAGTTAAAGTAGAGCAGACGCTGGCAATTTTAGAAACCTAGAAGACGTCTTGTTTAAATTTCAGGAGATACGAGGAGTTTCAAACCGATGCAGACGAATTGAATGATCGTGAAAATGCTGAAATGTAACCAGATCAGTGTTTTATTCAGACTTGTTAGGGGAGATGTCCCCAAAAAACACAAAAACTTCCTCCAAAATCTCAGCACTGACATTTTTACATTGACCTGTGTCTCTTCCCGATGCTAATAAATTATCGTTCGCAAGGAAACTTAAAACTTATTTCTTCGAGACATATCGTATTCGTGTAAAGCGCTCTAGCCTTTGACTTTTCGTTCATGTTTTTGCGCTATATAAATTGACTTTTTAACCTAACCTAACCTAACCTTCACCTCCAGTCAAGTCAATTTCTACCCCCTCCCCCAAAGGTCTGGAGTCTGAATAATACACTTAAATTTTTTAATAGAACTGCTAAGGACTGCCAAGCTCTTATACTTTCCAGCCTATAGCTTTTGTCAAATAATACTTTTCAATAATGTATTCAAATCGTATCCAAACTATACAAAATCTCGTGAGTAGCAGCCAAACAAGCAAGTATTTACCAAAAGCATCTTTGAAAAAAGAGAAACCCAATGAAGTCCATAAATAGTAGTAGATGTTGTAGGAAACTTCTATAGCGCCTTTGTTGTAGTACATCAGCACCAGTCGATGGTCGCTTCGGTAAGAAACCGTAGTCGTGATCTTGTCCGTGGTTGTTAAATCCAGAGATCAGGCCATACTCCCCTGCTTCCGGCTAAGGAGGATATACAGGATACGAAGATAAATGCAGTAGACTAGTGTTAAATCCAGGAGATTGACTGAAAATCCAGTAGCATCCGCATGTCTTTTTACCAGTGTTTTATCCAGACACCAGGCCTCTTTGTGTGTGTGGGGTGGGGGAGGAATTGATTTGGCTGGAGCGGAAGAGACACAGTTTAATGTAAAAAATTTGTGTAATTCCGAAATTTTGTGTGGACATTTTGAGGGCATTTTAGTGGGGTATCCTCTGACAGGCCTGGATAAAACACTGTCTTTTTACGCCGGTCTTAGCTATCGCATAGACATCAGCATCATTCGGTCACTTCAAGCAAGATGACGACTACTTCCTTATAGCCCACCTTCCCTCAGTCGACGCAACCACTACCCTTGCAATCAATACGAAATCTTTGACCGTCGTCGTCGTCGCCGAGTCTAGCACCGAGCAGATCAGCAGCGTGAATGCCCGTTTGATTGACAGGTGTCGGCGTGCCAGAGGCAGCAGGTGCTCGCCCATTTGTTCCGATGACGTTAATCTGGCATTAACACTGCGCAGCAGACCAAATTACCAGCGCCCATTCGTTGCCATGGTGCGCCGACGCGGCGTTTCTAAGGTAAAGGCCTCCCGGCAGGTGGGCATTGTCAACGCCGACAATTAGAGGGGCAGTGACAGCTGTTGGCAGCTTTGAACTTGCTAGAATTTCAGGAGTTTGGAAGTTTCACTTTTTGGTCGAGGACAGGGGCGTAGCGATGGGGGGGGGTATATCAGTATACTGTACATGCCTCCAAAAAATCAGGCCACCCCAAAATTTATTAATATATTTTTATTTTCAAATTTTTTAAAGATTTATACCCCAAATCATATTGTACCCCAGATCAAACTCCTGGCTACGCCCCTGGTCGAGGACAGTCCAAAATAATATCCGTAATAGGAATTTGATAATAATTGTCCTTTAAATAGAAAATTTGGTTTTGGAGTTATCCAAGTAATGTAATGTAATTGTAACGTAATGTAATGTAGCATTGGTATAGCTCACAGCGGCGGTTCCACGTTGGAGATGACTGAGGATGCATTCCCCACCGACCCACCAAAAATGCGTCTTCAATGGAAGATGATCGTCTAAACGGATTAGCCTTGATGTATATCCACAAAGACATGGACATATCCATAAACAATGCATCGACAGATTCGCTTCCAGCAATAGAAAATTCGATTTTGCACTATGACTTTGTACAACCAGACTAAAATGGCTTTTATACATAGTCAACTCTGAGCATCATATTTTATAAATCAAATCTACAGATTTCTTTTAAACCGTTTACATATAATTTCTTTTTTGGGCAATTTTTGATCCCTCCCCCTTGTCATCAACTGTCAAACTTTCAGTGACTCCTTATCATTATGTCAAAAAATGTTGACCCTCCCAAGATCAGTGATGGGCCCTCTTAAAAAGTTTAGAAGGTTATTAATTTTGCGGCGATGAGACCTTTTCCTCCCGTTTTTGCTCATCAAGTGTAAAAATGCGTCGATGATGACCGTTTTTGCTTGTCAGGCTTTTTCCGTTGCAAAAAATAATAATATTCCATGAAATTTCATATTTTTTGATTATTTGTTAAAAAATAAAATTGTTGACGTCAACTTCTCTTGACCCCTCCTCTGCTGGCAGCTGTCAAACTTGTTCTAAACCCTTCCCCTCTATTTTGTTAACGCAATTAATGAACAGCCCCAAATCTATCCTCTCTCCATTCTTCTTAATGTTTTCAATTAAGTAATATTGAATCCGTTTTTCATAGCTTAAATTATGGCTTAGCAAAAAGCCATATGCTTATTTGATTGTTGTCTGTTATCTATTAAAGCCGAAACGCAAAGATGCAGAAATAATATGGAACAATAGGTCAAAATATGAAGTGTACGTCATAAAATTGAACTCAGAGTCGACTTTTTTGTCCTCGTTTGTTTCGCGTATTAATCGGTGGCAGTGACGCCACAATACAAAGTTGAAAATGATTTTGAAAATGTACAACGATCTCTGTTATTTTATACTTTAAACATCTGAAATTAAATAATTTCAACTATTCGCTTAGTTCTTTTTCAAGAAAAAAAACTGTGCATAGGATATTATTACATTGAGTAAAGAATTTCTAATTTTCATCAAGTAAAGTATAATACATCGAAATTCGAGCTCAGTCATTGCTTGGGAATAAACTTGTGATAGAAATAACTCAACTTTGTCATTGCAGAATATAGCAGTTTTGATGATATTGGTAAGCCAAATTGTTTATATTTTCAGAAAAATAATATGCTATTAATTAAGTTAACCCTTAACTGGGGATCCCTGATATATCTGTCCATTTTACATTGAGTTACAGTTAAATACACGGTTAATGGGGTTAATATATTCGCTCTCTCATTATCTCCAGTGGCGGTTCCACGTGGGGGATGAGTGGAGACGCATCCCCCTCCGGACTTTCAGAGTTACTTTTTTGCTTGTGAAAACCTATTTTGGGGTAAAAGTCTAGTAAAACTAACTGAGATGACGTTTTTTGCTGGTCAACCTATTTTTTGGTAAAAGTGTAGTAAAATTAGAGATCATCTATTGATTTTTGCCTTCTTTTTCATCCCCCCGCACCAACTTTCTATGAATTCATTCATCACCCACACCAAGAAATCCTGGAACCGCCACTGATTATATTATCTCTGCAATTGTCTCATATGTATATGCATAGGCGGATTTTATTAAAGGCTAGGGTAGGCTCATGTTCCAAACTAATCCCACCAAAACAAAAAAATGTTTTTTCCATCAACACCAGGTTTGTCGCGTGCTGGACAGTGATTTTGCTCTGTCTACTCAGCGTAGAAAGAGAAGAAACTGAGAAAACTGACTTTGAGCATATCATAGGCGAATTTGCTTCGGCAAAATCAAGAAATGCGCATTAGTTGTAAGCTTTTGTCAATAAAATATCTTATTTCGTTAATCAGCGTGTTAATTAACTTGTTGCGTAAATTTAGTGGCCTCCTGTCATGGGCGCCAAGTATCCCAAACACGTCCATGATTTTAAGCATATTTCGCGGCTGCCGAAATATCAGATATAATTATATGTAATATCATGCGTCTTTCTAGCAACGAAAAGTTGACTATGGTGTTCTTATTTTACTATATATTCTATTCTCTATTATTAAGTCATGAGAAATTTCAATAATTCCACGTTTATATATTCTTCGTGCTTCTTATCCATTCTCTCAACCTTAAAAATTGTGTATATCAGTCACACTTAGGCTATATTTTCTCAGTCTTTTCAATGTAATTGTAACTATTTGACTGTACACATTGGCTTCAATTATTGTAATTGTTCTTTTGGAAATAATAAACCTCAATCAATCGATCAATTGAATTGTCAAAAGATCAGGGTTTTTTTATGAAAAAAGGTTTGGAAACTCATTCTTTTTTACTTTTCAAGAAAAACTGGTATGGGAACGCCGTACCTGTACGCTCCCAAACGCATTATTACGTATCCATAATTACATGTACAATCTGGCAATAAGTTGTGGGAACGCCGTTCCCTTGTGTTCCCACTGAAAAACGCCCTGCAAAAAAGATATAAATTAAGCTTAACATGGATCTGCTGACAAGCATGTTCTTTGTCTGTGTTAGAGGAAATCCAGTTAAATTGAAAGCTACAAATCGGAAAACTCCCACCGCAGTCAGTCTAGGAACCGAAGATTCTCTTACGAAAATGCTAAATTTTAAATCCAGGCCATCGTCGAAGAAGAGCGCTAAGAAAAAATGGAAGAAGAAGTCGAGTTCGAAACGACGCTCAACCGCCGAAGGATCGGATTACAGTACCCTGCTCTACCTGGCTGCGGTGGTTTTCGTCGTTGGAGTCATGTTCTACTTCGGGTTTCGACTGATGGCCGTACTTCTGTTGCTGATCCTCGTAGTAGCTGGATTCGCCTACATGTATCCCGATGAATTTGCGCTCTGGAGCAGCGACCTCCAGGCGCAGTTCGGCGCAAAAGAAGAGGAACCGTATCACCCGCTCGGCGATCTTTTCGGCAATTTGTAATCAACGGAAGAAGGAGAGAGAAAGAAGGGCAGCGCCTATCGAACAAATGCCTGGTCCAGAGATGGGAATTGAATGCCATTGCGGGCGCGATATATATATATATATATATATATATATATATATATATATATATATATATATATATATATATATACCAATTTGCATCGTGGTACTTTTTTGGCTGGAAACTTCGAATTTTATTTAGAGCACGTTAGAATAATTTCAAGCAGATGAGTTTCTTTTAAGTGGCATTATCTAATGTTCTATTCTTCACTATTTGTGCTGGAAATCAGATGCCAAAAACAGCAGCGTCTCTGCTTTACTACTGAAATAGATGCTCGTAATGAGCATGATTTTTGTATTTTACTAGTTTCAATTTTCAATAATAATATCCTGGACGAATCTTCAATTCTGTCGCCAAATATTGTAACGACTCGAAGAAATCAGTTTTTCCAAAGAAAAGATTGGAATCAAATGTCATCTTAGAACCCGATTTATTGCATAAGACTCAAAGTGCCAGTGGCGGCTCTAGGATTTGGCAAGTGGGGGGCGTTTTGGTGGCAACTTCTAATCATGGGAGGGGCAACCATTTGTTATGTATGTAGCATTAAGTATAGGGTTCCAACAGGGGGCCACTGGGGGCCAGGCACTCAATAGGGGCACGGGTCCCCGGGCCCCCTGTGGAGCCGCCACTGCTAAGTGCGAAACTAAGAAGCTAATAACTACAGATTATCGGTCGATAATTAATTCGGCATCACTCTGTATTATGGCGTATTCGGCGCATCTCCATTAAATTAATACTCAGACCTGTTGTATCGAATTTTTAGCAGGGTGGGGGCATTTTTTCAGGCGCGTAGCTAAAAAATCATCGTATGTCATCAAAAACCTGACAAGCAAAAAAAGGACATCAGCATTTCTTTATCGTGTCTTCAAAAATCTTGATAAACAGAAAAACTGCCTTATCAGTGCATCCCTAGTTTTTTTCAGAGGGTGCATCTGCATCTCTGCACCATCACTTCCTACCGGCCTGCTATTAATGAAGAAAAGAATTGGGCAGGCAGTTAATAATGGCATACTGAAACCGAAGACTATTGACTATTTTGGTTCTGACGATTCCATTTAATATACATTATGAATACATGCGCCATAAAATTGTTTCTGAAATTCATAGGAAGTTGGTGGGGGAATGAAAAGAGAAGGAAAAATCAATAAACTTTGTCGAAGAAGGGTGACAAAAGAGAATTCCACCCCCCCCTAATTTAACTTTTACCGAAATATAGGTTGACAAGCAAAAAACCTCGTCCGCAGTGTTTTCCCCGTAGTTTTACTAGACTTTTACCAAAAAATAGGTTTCAAGGGCGGAAAATAGTCCTGGATTCTGGTGGGGCATCCCCACTCATCCCCCACCCCCACATGGAACCGCCACTGTTTGTATAGTGCCCAGAGTGGAACCGCCACTGTTTAATATAGTTGAGATACTTTGAACGTAAACCACCTTAATAGTGCCACAAAGTAGGAGTCATCATAGACTGCATTTGGATAAAAATTCATAAATTGAAACGTGAGATACTTTGAACGTTTTAAACCACATTTATATAGCGCCACACAGTAGGAGTCATCATATACTGCATTTGGATAAAAAATTCGAATGAAATTGAAACGTAGATACTTTGAACGTTTTAAACCACATTTATATAGCGCCACACTGTTTTTTAAACCGCGTACAAAAGCGACAATTTTGTCGCAGTCGCACACGCTTTTTTTATAGCGTAACGCGATCGAAGTCGTCGTATTACAGTAGGATAAAATTGAAAACTCAATTAGATCCCCATGAACTGTTTAGACCACGTGTGAACCGTTTGTAAGAGATTGATGTGTATTAAATACTATCAACGGACTGGCGAATAATGTTTTGATGCAGGCGCACACGACTGAAACCCAGCAGCGTTGCGGTCTGAGCTCTAGTCCGCTTTTGAATTTAGATCAAAGATCAGGCGTGCGTTAGATTGTGTTTATTGATGGGGTGTCTAATGGCTGCGGACAGAATACATATAACTACCATGGGCGCCCGCAAATTGGGGCAAGAGGGGGCACTTGCCCCTCTGGAAAATGCAAATACCAATATTTCACATTGAAATTTGAAAACCTTGCTAAAATACTAACCGTGACCATTGTGTTAAATGTGTTTTCCCCGTATTCGAAAAATTTATATGAAGCAACTGTGACCATTGTGTTTTGCCCGTCATGGAAACATTTCTGTGGGCGTCCATGATGACTAACCCCAGAAGGAAACTGTTACTTTCCGTTGACGGTATTTGAATATTGATGAAAGGGACCCCATTGTCGACACACAAAAGAATTCAACTGAAATCCCGAACGAAATAAATATATAAATAATATATAAATAATATATAAATAACACTGGTCTACATTTTTTAAAAAAATTTCTGCTGACCTAGGTATTTTTGCTGATTTTACCCAATTGAGAGGTGCTGATTCCAGATATGGAGTCAAAAATTATGCAATACGTCAGATTTTTTCGCAAATGAGGAATGTGTGATTATAGGTGTTAAAATCAAACATAAGGGAAAATAGAAATTTGAAGAACCGATAACACGTAATATTTTTTATTCAGCCAAAAAATCAGTCTGTCTTCTAACCAAGAGAGCAATAAGAGCAATAGCTAGTTGCTTAAATTTAAGTTTTGAGAAAGGAATCTTCTCTTTTTGGATGCTCCGGTATAGTTATGATATCACAGTTGTCACGCTGTACACACCAGCAGTAGTCTGCCATAATGTTTGAGTTCCATCTGCCTTGATATCTACGTTCCATGGTCTTGATGTCTTGATGGAAGCATTCTCCTTGTTCTTCACTCATAGCTCCAAGATTTGAAGTTCAGATAGCTATGAAAGAAATGCAACTTGACACTCATGTTTGCTCCCAGTCTTCGAAAAGCAATCTTCGAATTTTGAACTGAAAGGTCATAATTCTCGACTCTTAAGTTGCCAAGTAAGTCAGTAATCAGGTCGTAAAAAGCATCTTGTCTACAACTATAACATCCCATTGATTCAATAAGTCTTTTGATGTTGATGCAGTGTACAAACTCCTCCATATGGAAATATTTCAAAAGATTCATTCTCTCTGCCATGATACATAAGCGTGGTTCCTGGAGCCAACACTGAACAGATTCTTTTCCTTCAGTCTTGAACCCAGTAACTCTGCTGACGACTTCGGCAGATCTAGGTCTCATGCTAGGTCATTCAACTCAGCTTGGTTGAATGTTTGGTGCATTCCAGCGTCAACTTCTAAGGCCACGAAATCTTCGCAATCGGTGTCTGTTGACTGACAAAATTCATCGTCGTAAGAAACTCCCAAAGTAGTGCAAATAGGTACAGGAACTTTGTCACAGTGAGCAACTGGTCTCAGAGCAGAGCAGAGGAGATTTGGGTACTGGATGGAAGATTTTGTCTTGTGGACATGCCTGAAATATTTACCAGACAGAAGTAGCAGTCATCAACATGCATGGTTTCAGGCTCTCGCCACACCATTGGAACTCCAAAGTTAAGACTTTCTCTGACCTTTAGTCACATTATGAACTGTCTGAGGCTTTCAACACATGTCCTGCACACTTTATGTGGTGCCCAAGGTTTTCCTGGTCACCCAATTTAACTGCAGTATGCATGCTAAGCTTTATGCACAAATTCAGACACCTCTCTTCTTTGTTTAGGTGTTGTTAAACAACCACAAATGTAGCAAAATTTGTCAGGATCATTCCTGCACTGCTCACGAAGTGTTCGAGTGCTGGGTGACATATTCCACAGAAAGCTATTTAGAAGAGCTAAATTTGCTGCGACTTGTAAGCCTCATGAACGACTGAATGCTGCCGTCGGTTTCACGCTTCTTATATATAGGCCTATATCCATAAAATGCTGACGTCTGCAGTTTAAACTGCCTAATAAACTGTTGTATTATTAAATAGTTATGCCCACTGCATATTAAGCATATCTTTTGCACATCCTTATCTTTTGCATATTCAATATAGCTAAAGAATTATAATACATAATGCTACATTATTACAGTAAACAGTAAATCAGTAAACAGCGTTTTGCGGAAAAACTGGACGTGATAGGAGAAAATGGGTGTGATTTTTGGATTCAGCACACCAAAATACATAAAGATCACATGTTGTCTTCAAGTCAGCAAAATTGACGTAGACCAGTGTAATATATAAATAATATATATATATATATATATATATATATATGCGTGTGACGTTGTCTTTCTGAGTCAAATAGTGAAAATATTTTGAAAATCGGTTCGCAGTTGCCAAAGTTATGAACAGATAAATATACAGTGGCATGTTTTTCATTGGGTTTGGGTCACAGTACAATATATATATATATATATATATATGTATATATATATATATGCATATATATAGGGCCCCCAATATATATACGTTTCGCTTTCTATGTGAACACTTGCTTAAGATGCATTTGACTGAACAGGACGGAGTGGCAGAACAGAAGTTTATTCCAATTCAAACATCATTGAACAACATGCAGTACGCATAATGTTCATGCATCAAGATATAGGATATATTGATAATTATAATCCCTTAAGAAGTATAGCATTACAAAGAGACTTATGCTATCGTTTTCAAATCGTCGCTAACACAAACACAAATCAGTCCCCAAATAACAACAACAACAACAACAACAACTACTACTACTACTACTACTACTACTACTACTACTACTATACAATAATAATAATAATAATAATAATAATAATAATAATAATAATATTATTATTATTATTATTATTATTATTATTATTAATGATAATAATAATAGTAATTGCACATAGAATTTACAAGCATTCTCCGATCTGCCTTTAGGGGACCCCGGTGGGAGGGTGTTGGGTTGATTGTGCCAGTGCAAAACACATGTCTTATTACTCTGGGTCTACAGTGGCTGAAAGTTGAGTAGAGCGTTTTCTTAGGTTCCCTTTAGAATTCACAGACGGAGCAACGTAAAAAGTAACAGTCATCGTCTTCCCATTGATAGTTAATTCCAGACGCAATAAGAGCACAGTTAGCGCAGGTAGCGCAGTTGCCCCCAACACAATTAGGCATTCCATCAGGCCAGTTGAGGTAGGTGAATTTCGTCTTTGGTGTCCACACTGGCTTCCAGTAATAGGGAGAACCGCATTGAATTGGATTCGTCTGTCCGCCCAACCATGCGATCTTTCCTCCACTAGGCCACGATGAGGTGACACAAACTGCAGTTTCTTGTTCAACAGAATAAGAAAGCAAGTTAGATGGGTACGTTTCACTTGTAGGTACAAAAGTATTAAATGATCATAAATACCGAACAATATCGCACCATTTACATTGCTGTGCAAAAGTCTGGAATCGCCTTCTCATCCAAGCTAATTACCTTTTAAGTTTTAATCATATTGCTTTTCCTTCTTCTTCTGCTGTAAATCAAAATAATTGCCTAAGGAGAAGATTCGAAGCTTTTGCACGCCATTGTGGACGCTTAGACTAAATAATGCAAAAATAGAACGTCAGTGTAACGCTGGCAAGGTGATCAGCTGTGAGAAGTAAGCCACATAAGCTTATAGCAGAACATCTATAGTGGCAAGTGCGATAACGGATAAAAGAGCCATAATATAGGCATCATATTTAAATGAATCGATTATCTGTTTGATTTCAATTCTGGTTCGCTGAAGAAGATTTTCCATGGATTACGTCATCAACATGGGTTAGAACCATGGATGTATTATTCCAGGAGACGGCATTACGTCATTTCTAGTCCAGGCTGCGTGAAGCCAGTAGCGCTTAGGCTAAAATAGTACCTCCATGGTTAGCCGCATGTAGCGCGTAGGCTGTTAGTGGACATCTTGGTTGACTCAAACTGTGGCTGCCGTCTGGGAATTTCCCAGCTAGTCGGCTTCACCGAAATGACGTAATGCCGTCTCCAGGCATAATACCTCCAAGGTTAGAAGTAGAACAATTATAAACTTTAGGACTCAAAGCTAAAGCTAATGCAATCTTTTATAGGATTATAGGAGAGCGAATGTAAACTACTCACTGGTGAATTTTTGCTGCAAATACATTTGGACAGCTTTCTGTTTGGCAGAATCCTTTATTGAAACCAGTTCTGCTCCTGTCTTGAATCTTGCACAGGCTTTTCGAGCGTCATCCCATGTCATCAGATTCAGATTCAGATAGAGACATTGGTTGATTTCAGGCACATAGTCAAAACCGCCAGGGCACGCTGCAGATATATCAAAGGCTGTTTGATATTAAAACTGCTATTTCCAACTCAATTTCCACTTACGCTTTAAACCAGAGACGTCATTTCACTTTTTCAGGGAGGGGGAAAGACAACTTCGATGTGGCAAGTTTGCGAAAAAGTTGACGACCTTTTTTTAGCTTTTCATTCATTTTGACGACATCAAGCCTCTTCTTGAGGGGCTGACGACCTTTTTTGCTTTTCATTTTCTCATTAAAGACAACTTAACACAGTGGTGATGGTGGGAAAATTTGTTCCCTATAAATCGGGGGGGACAAAACAAGTAACTATTACAAACATTGGTGGAAAACTTTTTTCTAAAAATCAGGGGCAACGACCCCCTTGCCTCCAAATGACGTCCCTGCTTTAAACGGGTTTACTATCATATTCTGTAGATTGGTATAGCAGTAAATACAGCCTACTGTATTTTAGTAACACGCGTGGGATAAGTCCGGGTGATCAAGGCTAAATTCAAACCAAACCGCTGTAATTTATTCTCACGTCAAATATCGTGAAGTTAATTTTGCATTCTAAAGGTGTTTTCTTTCAAATGCAATAGTTTAATCTGAAATCTGAAAAATATTTGAATATACTTAAAAGGACAAAATGATGAGGGTTTTCAGATTTCATGTTACACACAGACAGTCTGCTTTTAGTGTCTTACGCCGTCATTGTTGACAATCAACTGACTGCAGACAAATCGGACGATGCCAGTGAAATAGCGTTAAATAGTTGAATAAACACCACGCACTTCATCGCGTGGTGTTACATGTTGTAAATTACAACTTGTCCTAAATTACAACTTGTCCGGATAAAAGCGGGACCAACTCTATTTTCTCTATAGCCTAATAGGGTCTCTCTACTAATTATGTCAACAATGTTTGGGCAATGTTTGACCCCCTCTCCCCTTGTCAACAACTGTCAACTTTCAGCGACCCCTATAATTATGTCAAAAACTTTTGACCCCCTCCAACTAAGATCAGTGACGGGTCTCCCCAAAAAGTTTAAAAGGTTATTATTTTTGCGGCGATGACCATTTTTCCCTTTCTTTTGTTCATCAAGTGTCATAATGCCAAAACTCTGGAACTCATTGATGACATTACAAATTTTTAGAGCAAGATTAAAACCCATCTTTTTGACCGGGCTTTCCACCATAGACTGTCACCCGTTTGTCCGGCCGGATACCCTGGATTTGACCTGGATCTTTAGTGATTTGGATTTGGTGTGCCATCGGTTGATGCTTCTGTGCATTATGAAAGTGGCGCTATAGAAGTTTAAGATTAGATAGATTAGATAGATTAGATAATGTGGTGATGATGACCTTGTTTTTTGCTTGTCAGGCTTTTTCCATCGTAATAAATAGTATTCCATGAAATTTCTTATTTTGTCATTTGTAAAAAATGAAATTGTTGACATCAATTTCTCTTGATCCCGCGCCCCTCCCCCTGTCAACAACTGTCAAACTTTTTCAAACTCCCTCCACTATTTTGTTGACGTAATTAATGGACAGCCCCTTAAGAAAACTCGTAGGCGTCGATATGGCCTGGTTCACAATTTGTTTCCACCTTGCTGGTCTTGTGATTCTCTGGTTACGTTGTGTAGCTCCACGTGCCCCCTTTCAACGATGCCACCTAAACACTCTATCCTCGGTCTGCCTTTTCGATATTTTCCATCCTTGGTTCCCAGAAGGATCTTAGTCACTGGTCTGTTGTCTTCATCCTGCATATGAGCCCGAAGAATTTCATTTTTCTCCATATCAATGTTAGCATGATGTTTCTCTTGGTCTTGATCTTTTCTCGTATCTTTGTGTTACTTATTTTCTGCTGCCATCTGATATTCAATTTAATTCCTTTATAGCATTTCATTTCAAAGGCTATAAGACCGTCTTGAACACTTTCCTTTATAGTTCAGGATCCTGATATGTGTAGATTAGCACTCTTTGTGGCAGACAGCAAAGGCACGTAAACGCTACAAAACATGCATAAGACCGCAAAGGAGGCAACGGTATGAGTTCTTCTATAATGATGGTAATTATCCGACGCCGATGTTTTTTTAAAAATCTATCGAACGAAACGAAGCAAATGCATTGCCTACCGCGTTTCTGCATGTAACCATATTCAACGTCCTGTCAAAGCAAAAACAAACATTTTATAAATACTCATTATTCAAGTTATCATGTTTCGGTCTTTGTCTCTTCAGCATCGTTCATTCTCACTTGTAGACGATATTTGGCGTCTACTTGACATCGTAAGATGAAGAACCATGATGATTCGTGTGTTTCCCTCTAGAGATGTGCGGGTACAGCAAAATGCCTACCCTACCCGTATCCGTGAAAAAACTTGTTCACCCTACCCTACCCGTACCCGTAAGCTCTGTACCCTACCCTACAAGTACCCGTACCCGTACCAGATATAATCGACATTGGTTGGAATTTGGAGTTTTGTGGAGTTGGACCCGTACCCGCGGGTGCGTGTACGGGTACAAGTACTACAAGGACCTGTATATGGACCCGTGAACCCGTGAACCCGTATCCGTTCCTTGAGACTATAGAGAGGCAACAGTGAAATAGGGGCTACGAAATTGGGATAACAATTCATTGTAAATAGCACACATGTTTAGATTAGGACAGACCTAGTACTTAGGAATCAGGATAATCAGTCAGCTAGCCTAAGCCTACATGAATGGGCTTGTTTAAAATATTTAGTAGATATCATTTATCTATGAGCAGGCATTAGAGCTCAAGTTAAACCACAAAACTTTACAAGAAGAACTTTCTCGGTCGAGGAGTTCTTGGAGGAGTCAGCGGACGCCATTATAGATTTATTACTGATGATGTCAGATTACGTCATCTGTATTTCCTTCATGTTTTCAGTAAGTAAAATGCATGCTGTCTGACAAACTGAACGCGATATACAAGTTATACTAATACACTTTACTCAATATTATTTTTCTATTACTGCATTGCTAATTTGCTATAGTAGTGAGAAATGAAAATATAAATTTTCGGGTAAAAACGGGTATACCCGTACCCGTAGCGCTATACCCGTACCCGACCCGTACCCGAAAAAATGTATACCCTACCCGTACCCGCGGGTACGGGTATACCCGCACATCTCTATTTCCCTCCACACTTTCGCAGTACATAGGCTTACACTGCACTTCCCTCGCATTTCTTTTGAAATTGCGTTGTCCTCAATGTTAGTGGACTCTAAATCGGTTATCATTATTTGAGCATTTATTAATTATTATTTCTTATTATTACTACTACTATATTTCACTATTGCCAGTAAACGGTAGCAAAGGTTCAAACCTAAAGGATACGTTCAAAACTAATTTGTACTATATTTGGACGATACAGTTACAACGCATTCCTTATGCGTTCGAATAATCCGATACCGAAACGTATCTCAAAGTACAAACCTCGAAATTTAAGCAACAAATTTTCTGGTGTAAGTAAAAAATCGATATTTACCAAAAAGGCTCTGCAGGAGTCGATGGCAAGAAATCGTCTGAGTGACGGACTCGTTATCAAATCACACGTGGCGTTGTCGTAGATATTGAAGGCAATGCAGCCAGATGAGTACATGCAGATTCTTGCACATTCTGTGACAGGGTTGTCGGTGACCAAATACCTCTGAGTCGGCGAATCAGCAAAATCGACAGCGCACAGCCATCTTCCATGTTCATCGAAAACGGCGTTGTAATTTCTGCTCCTTACGATGTTCACTCTCACTTCTCCGCTCGCCAGAACAATCATGCACAAGACGATACCCTTCAGTAATGCCATGTCTATTTTGAAAGTGCGTTTGGTCGACAAGATAAACTGCGGAAGTTCTGTTAGATCGCCGTTTAGTTTGAAATTCATCAGTTCGGAACCTGCGACTGTCCTAAGTGGGAATTTCTGCCCGACTGTTTGAGTGTTGTATATGCAAAGAGTCATCTATTGCACTGTTATAGACAACATGCACAGTAGTCAAGGAGATAGGCCTACGTGTATTTCTAAACACAATTTCATATGCTTTGAATAAAATCGACCCGGAAGTGAAACTACCTGTAATCGCTGGCATAAGTGTAGAACTAATCATGTCGGTCGACTCCTATTGAAACCATACAATGCAATGGCAACCATTTAGGACACTGAAATGACTGTGCTATTATTATTCACTTGTAGAATAACATAATTTAATTTATTACGGCAACAAGTTTCGACAGATTCGGACGACTAGGATATCAATGGCAGAACGCCTAATGTTTTCATGCCCAGTTTTGGTTATTCACAGAGGCGTAGCAGCCATATGGACAACCAAGCCAAATGCCAAGGGCCCCCGGCCTGCAAAGGGCCCCCGACCCGAACAAAAATTATTTTTGCAAGACATTGTTCCACCACTTTGTTTTCGCAAAGTTGTAAAGTAGTTGTAAGATGTAAAGTTGTCAGATCGAAAGACCGACAAGCAAAAAAAAGAAAAGTTCGTCAACATTTTCGTAAAATTGTCAGATCGTCTCTGGAAAGGGCCACCTGCATGCCCGTTTTTCGCCAAGGGCCCCCGAGCATATTGCTAGGGCACTGGTTGATCATTTCTGTTGTCCGGTGTTCTTTCGTCAGAGAGCGTGTACATTGTGATTCCAGCTTTCAAGTTTATTCTCTGTCAAAATTCTATTGTTACCGTTTGCAGCGATGCAAACGCGCCAACACCATCGATTGCATTTTCCTCGAAGCCAATATGGGCGGAGTTTGCAATGATGCGGTCCTTCTCTTCTGCAGGACCAGGCTTTGGCGTCCATCGTAGGCCTGACTGTCAACTCTGTTGTAGGCCCAGTGCCACCCGTCGTAGAAGAGGAGGACCAGTGCCACCAGTGCCACCCACCAGTAGGCCCAGTGCCACCCGTCGTAGAAGAGGAGGACCAGTGCCACCATTGCCACCCACCAGTAGGCCCAGTGCCACCCGTCGCAGAAGAGGAGGACCAGTGCCACCAGTGCCACCCACCAGTAGGCCCAGGCCACCCGTCGCGCTAGTCGCGCCAGTCGAAAAACCTATAGAAATATCCCTTAATTATTGATTAAAATTTCTCAATCAATCTTCGACAACCAACATTCGGGTATTCTCTTTGTTCGTATTATCCCCACCTCCCACCCCCACCAAAGCATCTCAGCGGTTTTGCGCAAATTCCATGACCGATCCCAGCTCGAATATGTGTCGGCCCCCCGGCGGCTACACCAACGCAGTTTTCGCGGTATTTTGGTCGGTAGATTAGCTGGCCCACTGGGGCGGACCACCTGCTGATTCTGCTGTTCGCCCGTTGCTTTCAGATACACATCAGCCAATGTATTGCGCATTCAATTTCAGTTATTATTCGATTCTATTTACGGTAATTGTTGCTCTGAATGTAACCAACAGTCCGGCGCTTCTATGTTCCACTATATTCCTATAATTATCTATGGCGACCGCCATCCTGTCAATTATGCTCAAAATTGCTTCAGTTCTCTTAGTTGCTTTGTAAATAGCAATCAATTCCCTCAAATCAGCATCCCACGGCAACACGCTTGAACACGGCAATGCAGCGCCATTGAGGTTGTCATGGTCACTCTAACATGACTGTGGTGGTTACACGACACGGAAAATGTCTCCAGCACAGAGTTATTCATTGTTTTCCGTCTCTAGGGACGAGATCAGTTTGACGTCTAATTTGAAGTTGGTAAACAGCCAATGTTTCCAGTTCCCATTGCGATTGCTTACACTTTATTATTGATTTCGTAATAATCTGCTCCGCCAATTAGAATTTCAGTTGGGGGCAATGGAGAGTTCGCAACGCTCCCCGAAAGCTCTGGCTCTTTTTTATGCACTCCACATCTCCCTCTCTGAGTCTCCTCAATTCCTCTATCTATTTGTTTATCTAGAGTAACTATCTGTCTTTCTGTCTTTCTTTATGTCTGTCACTATGGCAGTTATTTTGATGTTTACTAAATTTTTTTTAAAACATTTTAAACTTAATAGTTAATTAACCAAGCAAAAGATGGAAAGATGCAATTTCTTCAAATTATGCTATTAATATCAATAGCATAAATGCTGAATTTAGACCGTTTGATGCTAAAAGCTAAGCAGCAGTTGTTAATGCATTTGAGAAGATTCAACTGACGCGTTTATGTAAGAGTCATAAATGTCTAAAGATAAAAAGAATTATAGGCAAAGTTCCGATTCCAAGTCATGGTCCGTGGTACAGTAGCGTTCGAGCGGTCAGGACGAATTCGAAATTTTCTTTCTTTTTGAGTCTCAACTTTAACCTAAAAAGACAGAATGGCAACTGGTGAAAAATGTTCTAATAACGTTCAATATTTACGAAAACACAATAGCTCTTATCACAATAAACGCTTATTTCGCTACAAATGTTCGTAATCTCAAAGTCTTAGGAGTCAAAGAATTTTCTCACTGGCAATGATCTTGTATCTGTCGAACGTGATGGATCCGGAAAATCCTTGATTTGGTACTCCAAATGGAATGATGGTTGATCGAATACGATCTCCGCGAACGCTGCTTTCAAGTTTGATGTCTAGTACATTGCTGAATGTGTCCTGAATAGGAAAAATATCAAACAACTTTTGTACCAAACCTGTTTGTCAGTTGTATTTCTACTCGGATTTCCTTAGACTTTTTAAAATTTACCAGAGATAAACGGACTCTACTTTCTGTCTCTGTCTCTGTCTGTTTCTGCCTGTCTGTCTGTTTGTCTCTCTCTCTCTGTGTCTCTGTCTCTCTGTCTCTGTCTCTGTCTGTCTCTTTCTCTCTCTCTTTCAGTCTTTCTCTACACTTTAAAACTAACGTCTTTAGATTCCAAGTCTATGTGGAATAGCTGGCCTTACACCATAGGGAATGGGAACTATTGTGTCTCCGGCCCAGACGTTGATCATCACGGACTTGAAGTTCACGAATTCATCGAAGATGACTTCAGTGAAGCCGACGGTTCCGAATCCGGCACAATTCAAATCGAGTTCAATGAATGGGTACTCTGGGGCAACTGACGCCGAGAAAGTACCACTCGTACCACCGAGTCTTATGATGCCGAGCGAGGCTGTTTGAATTAGGTCTTTAATAAGGTTGACGATGGTACAGACTTTCAATAAGCTAACTGAAATGTAAACACAGAAGAACATTAGGATGAATTGCACATCTAACTGTGCATTTAGAAAACTCACCTCTTCAATCAATCAATCAATCAACCAACCAATCAATCAATCAATAAACTTCTATGGCGCCACTATCTTAATGCCCAGGGCATCAGCCGATGGCGCACCAAATCCAAATAGAATTAGAGCCAGCTCAATCCGGAAGATCAGTCAGAAGAGCGGGGGAGCAATCTTCTTCTTGTTGTAATCTGCTGTATAATATAAATAGAGAATTTGGATGAATGCGCAATTGTTAGTTTCGTCGTTTCTTACCTCCAGTGCAAGCCTTGATGTTAATGTCGGTGAGAGAAACATTGCGTCTGAAATCGACCGATGCCAAGTAGAAGTCCACTCTTCTCACATCATTGGCCCCACTCACAGAAGTCGATTTATCGTTCGGACCAATTGCCTACGATAATGTAATTTTAGAGGCAAATTTTTAATAACACAACTGTACAGTTCAGAGTTCGTTAGGTGTCACAACTCAAAAATCTATTTTAAAATTATGCATACTTCAGCATATGCAATGGCAAATTATAAGAAAAACAGATAGAGACAAAGCATTATTTGTAATTCACGAAAATCCTTCGATATTGTAACTATTTAAGAAATTCCGTGTATTTCAGATGAATGCTCTACATGCATGCTTCACTTCAATAAGAGTGTATTTTCCTTCCATATCTCATTATATATATATATATATATATATATATATATATATATATATATATTGAGAGCCGGTTATACGTTTGGGACGACTAGGGATGCATCCTCCATCGGCCCACCAAAAATGCGTCTTCGATGGAAGACGATCGTCTAAATGAATTAGCCTAGAGGTATATCCACAAAGATAAGGACATATCCATAGACAATGTCATCGACAAATTTCGCTTCCAGCAATAGAAAACTCGACTTTGAACTATGACTTCGTATAACCAGACTAAAATGGCTTTTATACACTGTCAATTCTGAACATTATATTATATCGATCAAATCTACAGACTTCTTCTAAATCGTTTACAGTTCATTTGACAATTCGCCGGATCTTCCTAGAAATGTATTGTAACCCCCACCAGTTTCCTAGAAATTCATTGCAACACCCCCACCAAGAATTCTTGGAACTACCGCCGGAGATATCTCGCTGTTTCACACGAGAGCTAATGAGAAAATATCAAAGTTACGAATATATTTTCGAGACAGCGACCTGTGTTGTGATAGTATTTCCATTGTTCTGAGTGATCACAACACGGAAATAGTCCAAATTGTCGGAGCTTTTAAACGAGATTGAGTCGATGAAGATCAAAGTTGAGAATGATAGGGATAGGATCCCAGACTGTGGCCAATCGAAGCCGAAATGGGCAATCTGGTAATTCCAGGTTACGCCGTTGGAGGCTGTCCAGAAGTCTGTCACAGGTCCCTGGTAGTTAGTCTTGAAGCAGCGTGGGTCTCCGACACGCGAAACCACATCTATGAATGAAACATACAATTGCGATGGGGTTTTTAGAAATTATTTATTAGACCATGTAGGATAGTATTTTGAAAATTACCGGAAAGAGTCTGACTGATGGAAACATCCAAGTATACTGCAGTTAATTGAAGCTACAATATATGTCCATGTTTTGCGGTAATATCGAAAGAATTCAAGAGGAAATGGGATATTATTTTCCCTGCATTGATTTGATAAAAGCTATAACATCTTGACAATAGTGGGGGAATGACGGTTGAACGATGAATTTGGATATGCATTTTAAAGACACTTGGACAATTTACAATGGAATGCAATGACTTCGAAACGAAGAATTATTTTTTGTAATTCTCCAACAGCTCTGCAAGGCCACGAATTAACATTACCGTCTCTGAGTAGAAATGCAAGAGGCGCTACACAATTGCTACATTGCATTATATGTACAGTACTTGCGTGCCATTTGATCAGTCAAAAAGCAGGCCTCGTTTCAAAGTTAACTGTAAAGTTTGCTTGCCATTTATAGCAGTCAATGCATAACAAATATATGTCCACATTATTCATCCTGTAATCTCGACATGGTGGTGATGATCAGCTGCTAGAGGAATTGCTTAGAAGGACTGTGGTGTCAGTGATGGGAGCTTCGGCTGAATTACTATTTTGGGCTCTACCAGAAGGTGATGATCAGCACAGATGTGCATTCACTGGGGAGTGGACAGCACAAGATTACGGAAATATGTCTGCCATGGCATCTTCTACTTTTCGTTCTCGCACTGAGGCAAATTGTCAACTCCAACCCTCCGATCCCGCAAAAAACATTTGTAATAGTTGTTGAAATTTCCAAGCGCTGACATTGCAAACTTAAAGTCCTTCATTAAATGTTTAAGCATTCGATCTCTAGCGAAGTATTCACAGAGCAAATAGTCTACAGTACGATGCGTTTTCTGTAGTTAAAATTACAGTGTGTATATATATATATACTAAAAGTCTGACTCTATTAAACAAAGCCTCTGTGGCAGGACTTGCTTGCGGACATCACGACACTCAACTGAAACCCATAATCGGGATAAATGGGCAGCATATGTCTGTCTATGTCCATTAGCCTAGCCACAAGAGAGAGAGATTAGCCTAGCCACAAGAGAGAGACATTAGCCTAGCCACAAGAGAGAGAGAGAGAGAGAGAGAGAGAGGGCTTTACATCCCTCTATACAGGTCAATGAGTTGTGAGACGTTGGCAGAAACATAAAGAACATTTTGAAACATAATTCTGTGCCTTATTCTGCAACAAATCGATTGTCTGAAGAAACGAGTTAACTAACTAATTATGCATATCAATACTGACCAGTTAACTAATTATGCATATCAATACTGAAAAGTTAACTAATTATGCATATCAATACTGACCAGTTAACTAATTATGCATATCAATACTGACCAGTTAACTAATTATGCATATCAATACTGACCAGTTAACTAATTATGCATATCAATACTGACCAGTTAACTAATTATGCATATCAATACTGACCAGTTAACTAATTATGCATATAAATACTGACCCTGCGGCGGTGGCGGAGGAGCCGGTGGAGGAGACAGAGCCCCAATTTCGTAGCAGGATTTGTCGTAGTGATCAATGCCAGGTTTTGGCTGTACACCAGACTGCGTCTTAAGCCAAAAGCAGGCGCCGGTTGCAGGATCGTAGTCAAAGCCTTCGCATTCTGCATTTGGTGAACAATAAGCTTGGCAAGCTCCCAGACCCGCCGCTGGGGCTGTTATTCCTCCGATTATGTTCGAATCGGGAGTCAATCTGTAGCTGCAAGATTGCCTTTAAGAAATAACAGACAATTCTTAGCCTAAAGCTGTCTGTCTCAATGCTCATATTCGTTGTGAGCCATCCAATGAGATAAGATGACATAATAATAATAATAATTATTATTATTATACGTGACAATCCAGAGATTTAACGCATTCGCCTTCCACGGAACTTTCACATAGTAGTAGTAGTAGTAGTTGTAGTAGTAGTAGTAGTAGTAGTAGTAGTAGTAGTAGTAGTAGTAGTAGTAGTAGTAGTAGTAGTAGAAGTAGTAGTAGTAGTAACTAGAAAGATGCTCACTTCGCTCGCGCTCGCTTCGCTCGCAGTGCAGGATAATACTAATATCTATCCACATCGCGCAATGCTCGCTTCGCTCGCTTCGTTCGCAGTGCAGGCTCGCTAGGCTCGCTTTCCTCGAGGAAACGAATATTCCAGAACGACCAATCAGAACGCTCACCCAGACAACCAATCAGAACGCTTGAAGGTAACCAATGAGAACATCACACAGGCAACCAATCAGAACGCTCGAACGCTTGAAGGTAACCAATCAGAACGCTCACACAGCCAACCAATCAGAACGCTTGAAGGTAGCAGACATACAGAGGAAGGATTTTAATATTATAGATAGAACTATCAAATTTTCAAATAATTAAAATTGCACCATTGGCTTCGCTGTTGAATGAACACTGTTGCAAAATTGTCATTGATAAAACAGTTAACAACGTTAGACAATTGGCGCTTGAGCGTTTATGTTATCATTCAACGATTGTCTATTTACGTTTCGGTTGGCAACCTAAATCAAGACTTTAAATTTGAAATAAATTATGCATTTGCTGTCGTCGTTTTCTTTTACTGTTAATAACCTCTTCGGAGGTATATTAATAGAACTCCTGACAAGGCTGACATCAGATGACATCAGAGGAATCGGTCTTAAGCGTTTGCGTAGATATAGCAGATATGCCATCAAATACATTTGATCCTTACCCTGCTACATTGCATGTAGAAATTACCAACACTGTCGCCAAGCACAGCACCAACATCTTGTTCTTTTCTGACGATTAAAGTGAAGAATGCAATCGATCGTCAAAGGCAGACAATTTGGTGAATATCCGCTTAACGTTTATAGAACATTGACAATTAGTTCATCAAATGCCAAGAGAGCCACTCTTTGTAAGAGGTAAAGGTTGTTCCAAACTCGAACGAAGGAGCGTAGGGGCCGTTCTAAATGTTCTAAATGCTGCGGCTCGTCTTGTGGCTAAAGCTTCTTGCTACTCTAGCATCTCTGATATTATGCTTAACACCCTACACGGGCTTCCAATTTACGACCACATTAAATTCAAACAAGTAATTATTGTTTCTGTAGAACTTCGAGGTCAGGCACCGTCTTACATTACTGGGCTATTCAAATCACCCTCTTCCACTGCACATCGTCTCCTCCGCTCCACTGACCAGAAGAGTGTTTATGTTCCCAGATCACAAGAACTGCTCTTAGCATCGAGCATTTGCAGTGACTAGAGACCATCCCTTTGGAATGCCTTGAACCCATCCATCCGGGCCTCACTTCTTACCTCCTCGCTCTGTTCAATGCGAAAGCTAAAGTCTCACTACTTTATCGCGCGACGCCAATGGCAGGAGCGCCTCTGAGTAGAAATATAACAAGCGCTATATAAACGTTACATTACATTACATTCTGTTAGGCCTACTCGACAGAACTGTTCTTGTCAATAATCGTCGGAAATGTCTAAGCTCAGCTGGAATTGTGTTCTGGGAATATGTTTACTTTGACAACGTTGACTTACAATAGTATCACTTTCTTAGGCAGCACTAATATGAACAGCAAAGCCTTAGTGATAAGTATAACACAACCAAACCATTTTCTAAATTGACGCGAATTATTGCATTCAATCTGTTTAGCTATAACAATTTCTAAAACAGCTTTCTATAGGATTAAGGTTTCTCTAAATAATAATGCAGGCCTAGATATAAATTATCATAATAACAATAGATGTACTATTTTGGACAGATCTTGATGCTAAAATTGTCTGAAAGAGTTATAACATTATTCAGAGTTTAACCAACCAAAATGAAATTCAGGAGACGATATAGAATTGGATTATAGCAGAATCGTTGACCACTTCGTCTTCTGGTCGACGATGTGTTGAAGGGCTTCCAAACAGTCTCCAGAAATTCGCGTGTCATGACTTGTCTACTGAGGCGCTTTTATACAAAATTCTGATACAAAGACGGATAATGAAAAACAATCTTTTCACTTCCATGCGATGACTTTCCTGGGTTGAAATTTATTGTCGGATTTCCTATTGAAAAAATTTCCGCAATGTTCGTCGGATTGTATAATAAATTTTCTTGTTCTGACATGTTGCCCATCGAACCACGCAATTAGTTTTATTTGCATTGACACAGCTGTGCGAAGCACTGATCTTCGAATATTTGAAATATTATTTATCAGAATCAATTATAAGCTCTGAGCAGGGGCGTAGCTAGGGTGTACGGCTCTCGGGGACAAAACATACTGATGGCGCCCCCTAGACTTAAAAAAAACTCAAGTTCACAAAAAACCTAAAAACCCTGACAAGCAAAAAAGTCGTCAACTTCACAAGCAGAAAAGGTCGTGATTGTGCGATGTGTGTGTGAGCGCGGACGACTTAAGCAACTATATTGATTCTAGGCTGTCCGGCGCGCTGGAACAAATAATACTGATGGCGCTCCCTCGACTTCAAGATAACCATGAATTTTGCTGAAAGCAAAAAAGGTCACAACTATGTTGATGCTTCCTTTTACTCTTTTGCGACCATAAAACCGATTTTGGCGTCCCTCCCCATCTCGGCGACCGGGGTCATATGTAGTCTACTCGACCCGTCCCCTCTAGCTACGCCACTGATTCCTTGACAGACTTGCAATAGCAATAAAAACATCAATAATATCTGCGTGCTTTTTCTGGCAATGGGACCATAGACAATTAATCAAACCTTTCTCTTTAAAATAGCATTTGCGTTTATGGCGTCCACCTGTGCCTTTTAAAATAACTAAGTAAATATTAGTCCCAAAGGCAGGGCTCATAAACTACAGACACGGGACCAGTGCAGCATTACTAGTAGTAGGCTACTAGGTCCCTACTGTTCATTTTGTCATCCTCCACCAGCCAGTGAAGGCCGAGTCAACAAGAATCGAACCCGCGACCTTCGGATCTCCACGCAAATGTTGTTTCCACTCTGCTGTTTGCCCTTCTAAAGGCTACAGATACTGTCGTGTGTTTCTCCCCCCATCGCGTCAATAATATCGTTTCGCCCCATCACTAGGCCTAATGCTCCCTAGAGTACAACATCCAAATTTCGATTTGAGGAGATGCTGAACTACGTTAGGCCCACATCACCACACATTTGTAGAATATTATTCATCTACATCAGATAATAATAATAATAATAATAATAATAATAATAATAATAAAGTTTAAAGTGGTTCAGTAGGGTCTGCTTTGTGTGAGAACCACAGTTGCACTCATCCAAATCTAGTAACCTACAGTACTGAGATTTATTTTGAAATCATTCACACTCGTAGCCGTTACTATCCTCTCATCCAATTCATTCCATCTGTCCACCACTCTTGCACTAAAAAGTGTTGTTTGTTTCTCCCAACCCGTTTCTTGAACAGTTTCATTCTACTCGTATGTCCTCTGGTTCGGTCAAACTGCTTCATTGTAAAAAAAACCTTTCTCTTGGCATTTCCACTTTGTTTGTTAGTATTTTTATGTTTCAATTAAATCTCCTCTCGTTCTCTTTTTTTCAAGGTTTTCAATCCGCAGTGTTTTGACCTTTCC
The DNA here is from genome assembly GCA_018105865.1 of Metaphire vulgaris. Taxonomy (NCBI): domain Eukaryota; kingdom Metazoa; phylum Annelida; class Clitellata; order Crassiclitellata; family Megascolecidae; genus Metaphire; species Metaphire vulgaris. Next base: position 13,656,515 of record CM030852.1, read on the forward strand.
TCATAGGTGAGTCTCTGATACCTTTTGATCATCTTTGTTGCTCTGTGTTGTACTCTTTCTAAAGTCTCTAAGTCTTTCTTCAGGATTGGACAACTTGCTTGAACGCAATACTCTAAATGTGGGTGTACCAATGCCACTTGTAAAGTCTCAGTATTACATCCTTCTCTCTGCTCACTATCGTTCTTTTGATCATACCTAGAATGTCGTTGGCCTTCTTAGCTGCCTCTGCACATTGCCTAGATGGCTTTAAGCTGTTATGCATGATGATCCCTAGATCTTTCTCGTCGATTGTAACTTTTAGTCTCTTCCCACATAGCTTAAACTCGTGATCTGCTCCCTTGTTCCCAATATGCATCACATAGCATTTGTCTGTGTTAAAAAGCATTTGCCAATCCTCTGAACACTGAGGTAATCTATTTAGGTCTTACTGACGTACTCTGTTTGATCATGCAATCTGACCTCCTCCCTCCACCCCCCTTCGCCTATTAACCTTGACCACCACGGAGACTACGGACTATGTGTTTTTACCCAGATCGAGCGCTCGAGAATAGGCTGGTGCACTGCCCCAAGCTTTCAGGAAGCGCTATAGAAATGTCGCTTTTACTTAGTTACTTACTCAACTGTTTCGTTTTTTAGCATTGCTCCCTCTACTAGTAAATTAAGTAAAGCCATAGATAAAAAAATCACATTTTAAAATATTTTCGATACAGGAGGCCTTAGAAAGTAACTGTTTACCTGGATTTACAACTTTGACCAACACGAACTATACGGATTACGGACTATGGATTTTTCTCAAATTTAGCGCTCGTAACTAAGCTGGTGCATTACACTAAGCTTGTGGGCAGCGTTATATAAATTTCGTCTTACTTACTTGCTTCCTTAAATTCGTCTCCGCAACACCTCTAGGGCAGCGCTGACCTCCGTTTCAAGCAAGGAATGACGGCGTGTCAGGACACCCCAGGTTTGAGCCAAAGAGGTGTCTAACACATGCTCGAACACCACAAATATTCTACAATTTCAGCATGCATAAGGATTTGCGTCATGTTGCAGTAATAAATCATAAATTAAATCTCTGAAAGATGCATCAGAGGTCACTGTTTAGTTCGAATATTACTCAGAATTTCAACAGTTGGGGCACTGGGGAGTTCGCAACACTCCGAAAGCCCTAGCTCTTTTCTATGCTCTCCACATCTCCCTCCCCTCAATTCTTCCATCTGTCTGTCTGTGTGTCTGTCTGTGTGTCTGTGTGTCTGTCTGTCTGTCTGCCTGTCTGTCTGTCTGCCTGCCTGTCTGTCTGTGTGTATGTGTGCCTGTCTTTGTGTCTGTCTATCTGTCTGTCTTTGTGTCTGTCTGTGTTTTTCTCTCTGTCTGTCTGTCTGTGTGTGTCTGTCTGTCTGTCTGTCTGTGTCTGTCTGTCTGTGTGTCTGTCTGTCTGTCTGTCTCAAACGGTAACGCCACCACGAAGCGGCACGACGGGGTATTTACGCAATACCGATTAGGAAATTGTCAACAGGCGGTTCTAGCGATTGTCCGCAGAATCAAGAAAAGAAGTATAATTGCAACGTTTGGCCACTCAGGTAAAAAAAATCACATTCAAAGTAAGTATTCATCACACTGTCACTGTCCGTCTGCTCTAAAGAAAATGTTACTGAAAATTTCTGCGGCTGGGGTTCTGCCACGTCCACTTCTGGGGGAGCGTATCGGGCTCCCCCTAACACACCAGTCGGACCAAATCGAATGTGTTTGTGTGCGTGCGCGTGGCTTTCCGGTAAAGTAAATTAAGTAAAGGTTTTCACCCGTAGGCTCACGCCCGTAGGGTCCGGTGCTGATCCCCGTATTTAGTAGCCAGCAGCCCATAGGTGGCTAAGCCATACATCGGCGGACGGTGGCCAGTCTCTTCCGCCGAACCTATGGTTACTATCGCAATGTTGCCATTGCTACTCATTTTTGATGTTACTACCGCCCTCTAGCGATTAAGGCTGAGTCGACCTTAGGGGCTCCTACGGGATTGAACCCGTGTCGTCGGCGTGCCTGCCCAATGATATTACCACTCATCTATCTTCCCGCCCAGTAAATTAGCGCAGTCAATAAGTGGGCACATGGTTTTCCTACCGTTCTTTATTCAGGCGAAGACTAGTGTGAGATTTTTCGAAGTTGGTTACGATCGAAACCAAACCCCCCTCCCGGAAATCCTGGCTACGCCACTGGTCAAATGTCATTATTAATTGTCTGTTCGGAGTTATTGAAATAGAACGCTAGAACACTTGAGATCAAAGGAATCGGTCTCAAGCGTTTGCAAAGTGGATATGCTATCGAACATATTTGATCCTTACTCTGCTACACTACGGGCAGAAATGGCCAAAACTGTAGTCAGATACAGCACCAACATCTTGTTCTTTTCAGACGATTGAAGTTGACGAATTCCGTCGGTCTTCAGAGGTAGAGCTCCGCAAACTGTATTAACGTTCATAGAACAGTTAAAATATTGTTTCATCTTCTTGTGTTTCGTTTGGACATAATCTGATAGTTACATTTCGTTTCATTGGCGAAGTCTCGAGAGGTCCCGGAGGGATGAGGGGACTAGGCTGCCCTATTTTGGCTGGGATCATTTGTGGAATTTGCGCATAACCGTCGAGAAGTTTATTGCTTGGTACGGTAATTTTCAACATATTCGATATACGTTGTTGTATTTGGCCATTCAGTAGCCTAGATAATCGTAATAATTATCTTTTTAAAATATGCACCAGAGTTAGAGTTACTAGAGTGACTAATACGAACAGGATTCGAATATGGGATAAAGCTAAATGTGGAAAAGCCTTGAAATCAGAGCCAATACATATTAATGCGAATGGAAAAACCTAGAACAAGTTGAAACTATCGCATATCCCCTCCACTGCCCAACTGCATCCCCCTACTGCTACATCCCTCCACCACTACATCCCCCACTGCTACACTTCCCCAACAACTACATCTCCTCAGGCTCGACATATCCCCCACTGCTCCAGGTCACAAATCGCACCCTGGATATACAATGCATAGCACAACCGATGGCGACTTAATTAGATGAAGTAAAATATCAAAGAAGTAAAATAGAACCGCGATTCAAGTAGATGCAATTTATTGCGCTACAGTGTAAATCTCTTTTTCCAAATTCCAAAGCAGTTTCATGTTAAGTTTCGTTAAACATGTATGAATGAATTGTAATAATAATAATAATAATAATAATAATAATAATAATAATAATAATTATTATTATTATTATTATTATTATTATTATTATTATTATTATAAAGATGCTAATTTGGACAGACTATTATGCTAAAAGTTGCTGAAAAATAATGTTATTCGAGTTATTCAAAGATTTACCAAAGGAAATTCAGGAGCCGATGTAGCAGTGTTTCTCAAACTTTTTCGTCTTGCGGCACACTAGAAATACGCGAAAACATCGGCGGCACACTTGAAAAGACGTCACAATTTTTTGCTGATGAAAGGCATCAAGGCCTTCGCTCAGTGTTTAATCTAGGCCGTTTCCGGGGGGAAAATTGCCCTTTTCTCTCCGGAAATTTCAAATTCCCCGGAAATTTTGGATTACTACATGGACTAACAGCGGCCCCGAGCAGAATTCCCCCCGGCTTTGTCAGTTTCCTCTTTCCGGCTTTTTCAGTTCCCCCCGGAGTCCAGGAGTCTAGATTAAACACTGCCTTCGCTTGTGAAAGCCAGCAACATCAGTATGGTATAATAGGCATGTATATTCGGAATCCATTGCTTCTCAGAGCTGTGAAAGAAGTCAAGATTTAAGAAGTTTAAGTGGTCAGGATTTTATGAAGTTCACAACTTGAATAGCTTGGTTCTGAACAGACTGCAAGTCCTCTCTGCCGGTACACGGCCGCTCTGCAGATATGACCCCCTTAAGTGCCAGAAACCAGACACCGGGCAGGGGTTGTATCTTAATGGCTTAGGCGTACTTGGTCCCACGTAGTCTTATCTGCGAATTCACAACCCCTCCCCACACCAGCATCGTCTCGTATACCAAGGGGTTTGGTATGCGATGGTGCACTTTCCGTCCTCCCAGGTCCCACGGGGCGAACTATCAAAACAAGATTCATCAGACTCGTCGGTGACGCAAAGACCCTCACTGGCTATGCGCACAAGACAGAGTGTTGAAGCACAGTCATTGATCTGAGAAATTTAAAACATTGACATTTTTAATTTAATAAAATTTCCAACAAATTTCACGCACACCTGACAATCTCGCGCGGCACACTAGTGTGCCGCGGCACACAGTTTGAGAAACACTGCGATATAGAATAGGTCTTGAGCAGAATCGTTGACCACTTCGTCTTCTGGTCGAAGATGTGTTGACGAGCTTCCAAACAGTCTCCAGAAATTCGCATGTCATGACTTGTCTCTGGAGGCACTTTTATACAAAATTCTGGTCTAAATATGGACTTTTATGGCTTGAAATTCATTGCCGGATGTGCTATTGAAGAAGTGTCCGCATTGTTCGTCGGATTGTACACTGTGGGGCAATAAAAAACCACCCTACTGTATATTTTTGTCCATAACTTTGGCAAATGTAAACCGATTTTCAAAATGTTTTCGCTATTAGAACCACTGCTGCATTCCTTCCCAAACTTTGTAGTCCACAGGATTCCGATCTGGACTGCTTGGGAACCACAGTTCTGGTGGAATAAATGTAAGCTCTGTTTGCGATTTGGCGATGCAGCCTTTATCCGAACATGGGTCTAAAGTTTTAAAAAGTTATATCTATGTCAAACGTTATCCAATTTTCAAATTTTTGGGATTGTTTTGTTCCAAATACATGTTCCTACATCTTTGCCTTTCACAAAAGGTTGCTACTCAAAACTTTTAGCCCAATATTACGTGCAAATACGGAAAAGCGCTGGCTGGCACTCTTGGGCTTCTCCCCTGCTTTAGTTTTGCTAGGTATGGTTGCTACACGTTAAGGGCGTTGTAAATAACACACACACACATATATATATATATGACATTGTCTATCCCCATTCATTTCTGAGTAAAATAGTGAAAATATTTTGAAAGTCGGCTTATGTTTGCCAAAGTCATGGATAAATATACAGCGGTTTGCTTTTTTGCCTCACTGTGTATAATAAATTTTCCTGTGTAATATTGCGCATAGAATCATGCAGTCAGTTTTACTGCTATTGATACAGCTGTGCGAAGCAGGGCTGTACGGAGCAGTGACGCTCGAAAATTATTGGAAATAGTCGCCCGTTTGTCAGAATAGCCAAAATCAAAATCACGAGCTCTGAATAGATAACGATGACATGGGGATCGATTCCTCGACAGATTTACAGTAGCAATAAAAGCATCGATGATAACTAAGTGCTTTTTCTGGCAACGGGCCCGTAATTAATCAAACCGTTCTTTTCAAAATAGCAACAGCGTTTATGGCGTCCACCTGTGACTGTCAGAAACCGAGTCAGTCGTCACCAGTGGCGGCTCTAGGATTTGGCAAGTGGGGAAGCCGTTGGGGTGGCAACTTCTAATCATGGGGGGCCAACCATTTGTTGTTTAATGTATGTAGCATTAAGTATAGGGTCCCAACTGGGGGGCCATTGGGAGGGGCAGGCTCTCAATAGGGGGCACGCCCCCCTAACCCCCCCCGGTGGAGCCGCCACTGGTTGTCACCGCTGACCGGCGATCCAGGTCGCGATGACGCAAGTTGCACGAACAATGACGACGTATTGAATTAAATTTAAATTTAATCGAATCAAATATAATTTCGACAGAACCTTGGAGTAATGATACACAGGAGATAGCCTGCGCCTGTATGTTGAAGCCAGCTGTGGAGGACGCCATACTATTTGGTAACGCGTAACATTGCGTTTGCGATAGGCGACATCCAAGGGTTATAGCATTCGAATCGAGTACGTTTCATTTAATTTATGATGAAATAATTTAATAAAATAATTGCAATCTACACAATGGTGCAAACCTCATCTTTTTAGCTCCTATATAACCTGAGATATAGCAAATTTAAAACGTTACAGCAATCATTTCTGAAGAACGCTTTTCCAAAAATTAAATCCCCAGTACGGTGACGGCGTCTGAAAATGTAATCCCCACTTGAGGGGTTAAATATAAAACATAGGTATTGAGGCTGGGAAGGAATAAATAAATGTATATATAATAACGGGGGGCAGGGCACTGGGAGAGGGAAGGGAGGTTTGGGAGGAGGAAAGTGGGTTGTACGGGTTTTCGGAGCAGCGTTGTGTAGGTTTGGGAACGGGGTTTGGGGCCGGTGGGGTAGGGCGGAGCAGTGATGGGTTGGGGCCAGGGCGATTGGGAGAGGGATGGAGAGAGGTACGGGGGTTGGGAGAGGGGTGGGGAAGGAACGGAGGTTTGGGGCCTGTGGGGTAGGCGGGGCGGGTATGGGTTGGGGTCGGAGCGATTGGGAGAGGGATGGGAAGAGGAAAAGGGATGGGAAGAGGAAGGGAACGGGGTTTGGGGCCAGGGCCGGAACGGGTTGGGGCCGTGGCGATTGGGACAAGAATGGGGAAAGGAAAAGGGGATGGAGAGAGGGAAGAGGAACGGGTATTTGGGGCCGGGACCGGAATGGGTTGGGGTCGGGGCGATTGAGAGAGGGATGGGGCGAGGTAAGGGGATGGGGAAAGGGAAGGGAAAAGGGGATTTGGGGCCGGGGCGGGAATGGGTTGGGGCCTTGGCGATTGGGAGAGGGATGGGGTGAGGGAAGGGGGACGGGGGTTTAAGCTGCAATTAAGACGCTTCGTTAAACGCTCCGTTGTTAATACAGTTTTGATTAAACAATATTTGGTTCTCAATGACAACAGCGTCTTGCAATACCCTCCGTGTTGCCGTCGGACATCGAGAATTATACATATAGACTAGGTGTTTACCCGTCAAAAATGACGGGGGAGAATGGCTGTTTTACCACCCGATTTTGCGCGAATGCAATAGGATTTTGCGCAATTAATTTCCCTAACTCGCCGCCTTTTCCTTCAACCGAGTTAAAGCCCATTCGCATGAATTTTCTGAAACTTGATAGTCACGGTAAGTGTACTGATTTGGCAGTGTCGAACGACATGCAGTGCTTGATTCTCTTGTTTGCTGTGCTGCTTTTTCACGCCGAGCAACAGCCTGCTACTCATTCTCACTTGATTGTCGCAAAACTCGTGAACGCTGGACATTTTTTGCACGGATGGTTAGAAAGAGGAATACATGGTGATACATGGAATGGTTAGAAGGAATGGGAACGGGGGTTTGGGGCCTGTGGGGTAGGCGGGGCGGGTATTGAAGCATAAAAAAATGATTAAGAGAATCTTAAGGATTTTAAATCAGCTAAGGTAGTTGATTCATTACTTAGTTACAGGTTGACTGCGACTTGGTTGTTGAAAAGGAAGCTTTTTAAAGAATTTTTAAAATAAAAGAAATTGTTAATAATTCTCAGTTCATTGGGCAGATTATTCCATAGTCTAGGTCCTGAAAACTTTGTAGTAAATTTTCTTTTATTTGTTGAGGCATAAGGAAGAAAGAGATTGTTAAAACTTCTGAGATTTATTTCAGATAAAGTAGTTTTCATTTGAAATAAGTTTAAGTTTTGAAGAGGATTAGGAAGGAGTTTATAGATATATTTATATACAAGAATAAGGATATGAAATTTGTAGAGACTTTCAATATTTAAAATTTTGTTGGTTATGAATAATTTAGCTGTGCTTACATAATCATGGTCATTGAATAATAATCTTATAGCTTTAATTTGGATAATTTGGATTTTGTTTATGTTTGATTTATAGTTATTACCCCAGATTTGTATACAGTAGGTTAGGTAGGATTGTATTAAAGCATAATACAATTGGTGTAGAGCATTCGAGTCCAATAGATATTTTAAGTGTCTAATAATATTTAGATTTTTAGATAATTTATTAACTAGTTCACTAAAATGATATTTCCAACTTAAGTGTTGGTCCAATGTTATTCCTAAAAATTTTATATGAGTTTTTTGAGATATTATAGCATCATCTATTTTTATTTGGTCTAATTTATTTAATAGGGGCTTTTTGGAGTGAAAGTATATAAAATGAGTTTTTTCTAGGTTCAGTGCAAGTCTATTTGTTTTAAACCAAGCAGAAGTTTTAGTTAGTTCCTGATTTATTATAGCAATTAATTCCTTTAAGTTATTATGACTCATAGTTAGACTAGTATCATCAGCAAACAGCAAATATTTGAAAATATTTGATGAATTTGGCAAATCATTTATGTAGATTAAAAACAAGAGAGGACCCAGAATTGATCCCTGTGGGACGCGGTGTGTATTTTCTTTTATATCAGAGTTGACATTGTTTACAACTGTAAATTGTTGTCTATTATGGAGATAATCTGTAAGCCAATTTAAGGTTACTCCTCTGAAACCATAATAATTTAATTTTTTAGCAAGATTCGATGGTCTAGAACATCAAAAGCTTTTTTTACATCGAGGAATATTCCAATAGTGTGCTTGTGGGATTCAAAATTAGTTGTTATGGTATCAATTAAATTCATTATTGGCATATAAGTGGAGAATTTGGGTCTAAAACCATATTGATCAGTGGGTAGCATATTAAATTTATCTAAGTAGTTTACCATTCTGGTAAACATTGCCCTTTCTAGTATTTTTGAGAAAACTGGGAGGTTGGAAATGGGTCTGTAATTTGATACAACCATTTTAGAGCCATTTTTATAAATTGGGGTTATTTTTGCAATTTTCATTTCCTCTGGGACTTTTCCTGTAAGAAAAGAAGAATTTATGATATCAGATAAAGGTTCAGCTATATATTCAGCACAGAGAATAACTATATTTTGATTTATTTCATCATTTCCTGTTGAATTTTTATGCTTAAGATTAAGTATAATATCTTTAACCTCTTCTGGGGTAGTTGGATAAATTTGAAAGGAGTTATTAGACAGATTGCTTATTAAATTATCATCAATTTGATCTAATGTGTTTGAAGGTTGAATTTTTGAAGCTATTTCATGGCCTATATCTACGAAGTAGTTGTTGAATTTATTGGAAACTGTTGTGATATGTTGTATATTGATTACTTTCTTACTTATCTTGTAGAGTCTTTAGAGTCTTTTTTGACTTTGTCTCTTCCGTTTTACGTTTGGACTGAAACGTTGAAACAAATATAAATTGATACAAAATCGACCGAAATATCGATTATTTTGCAACATTGCGCTCAAAGCCTCCAACAATAGGCCTACCAAAGCCTATCTGTCTGCCTGTCTGTCAATCTGTCGGTCTGTCTGTCTGTCTGACTGTCTGAAACATTACCCTTGTGTGATTCAAAGTGGCATATGAGTAGGGTTGCTAGACGTCCTCCAAAAGGAGGACATGTCCTCCTTTTTAGGTTCGTGTCCTCCGTCCTCCCGGCAAAGCTAAAAATTGTAAAATGTCCTCCTTTTGTGATTTTGTATGCTATCAATTTTCGTTCTCGCGGTATTGACGCATTTCATACGTTTTAGCCCGTTATCTCAGTTTACCCAAGCATCGATATTAAAATAGCTTTTTAATAATACCAATATCGATTGTCCAAAGTCCCAAAATACTCGACTCTCGTCATTCTATCTCTAGTGTCTATGCAATAGTCTATGGTCAAAATGTTAATTTCATTTCCAGTAGCAAACGCAGAGACTGTAAACAGTAAACGGCTAGTCATCATCAGCCATACAACTCGATGACCTGGAGCCGTACATAAATTACGTAACGCGATTTTGGCACTTTTTTGACCCCCCTACGTAACACGACGTAACAAAACGTCAGACCCCTCAAATATTACATAACAACGGGCTGACCCCCCATTTTCGTCCTCCAAAAAGTCTTGACAAGCAAAAAAGTTCATATCCTTGTATTTTTTCATCTCGATAAACCCTGACAAGCAAAAAAGAGGTCATCCTTGTTTTTCCTCTTCAAAATCTCTGACAAGCCGAAAACGGTCACTTAAATTTTTTTGCGTTACGTAACATTTCCGGACCCCCCTCGTCGTCACACTTCGTAACAAATGGCCGGACCCCCAAACCGCGTTACGTAATTTATGGACGACCACTGCACAGCTGGTTTCATGTATACAATGTCCTCCTCTGTCCTCCTTTTCGTCTGGCTCTGTCCTCCTTTGGCTACCCATGCATCTGGCAACCCTACATATGAGGCATTGCTGGCTTTGTGAACGCCACTGGGTGGGTATTATTGTAACGCTTGGCCACTATGGCGGTTATTTTGTTGTTTAGTAAATTGTTTAAAACATTTTAAACTTAATAGTTAATTAACCAAGCAAAAGATGGAAAGATGCAATTTCTTCAAATTATGCTATTAATATCAATAGCATAAATGCTGAATTTAGACCGTTTGATGCTAAAAGCTAAGCAGCAGTTGTTAATGCATTTGAGAAGATTCAACTGACGCGTTTATGTAAGAGTCATAAATGTCTAAAGATAAAAAGAATTATAGGCAAAGTTCCGATTCCAAGCCATGGTCCGTGGTACAGTAGCGTTCGAGCGGTCAGGACGAATTCGAAATTTTCTTTCTTTTTGAGTCTCAACTTTAACCTAAAAAGACAGAATGGCAACTGGTGAAAAATGTTCTAATAACGTTCAATATTTACGAAAACACAATAGCTCTTATCACAATAAACGCTTATTTCGCTACAAATGTTCGTAATCTCAAAGTCTTAGGAGTCAAAGATTTTTCTCACTGGCAATGATCTTGTATCTGTCGAACGTGATGGTTCCGGAAAATCCTTGATTTGGTACTCCAAATGGAATGATGGTTGATCGAATACGATCTCCGCGAACGCTGCTTTCAAGTTTGATGTCTAGTACATTGCTGAATGTGTCCTGAATAGGAAAAATATCAAACAACTTTTGTACCAAACCTGTTTGTCAGTTGTATTTCTACTCGGATTTCCTTAGACTTTTTAAAATTTACCAGAGACAAACGGACTCTACTTTCTGTCTCTGTCTCTGTCTGTTTCTGCCTGTCTGTCTGTTTGTCTGTCTCTCTCTGTGTCTCTGTCTCTCTGTCTCTGTCTCTCTGTCTCTGTCTGTCTCTTTCTCTCTCTTTCAGTCTTTCTCTACACTTTAAAACTAACGTCTTTAGATTCCAAGTCTATGTGGAATAGCTGGCCTTACACCATAGGGAATGGGAACTATTGTGTCTCCAATCAATCCAGACGTTGATCATCACGGACTTGAAGTTCACGAATTCATCGAAGATGACTTCAGTGAAGCCGACGATTCCGATTCCGGCACAATTCAAATCGAGTTCAATGAATGGGTACTCTGGGGCAACTGACGCCGAGAAAGTACCACTCGTACCACCGAGTCTTATGATGCCGAGCGAGGCTGTTTGAATTAGGTCTTTAATAAGGTTGACGATGGTACAGACTTTCAATAAGCCAACTGAAATGTAAACACAGAAGAACATTAGGATGAATTGCACATCTAACTGTGCATTTAGAAAACTCACCTCTTCAATCAATCAATCAATCAACCAACCAATCAATCAATCAATAAACTTCTATGGCGCCACTATCTTAATGCCCAGGGCATCAGCCGATGGCGCACCAAATCCAAATAGAATTAGAGCCAGCTCAATCCGGAAGATCAGTCAGAAGAGCGGGGGAGCAATCTTCTTCTTGTTGTAATCCGCTGTATAATATAAATAGAGAATTTGGATGAATGCGCAATTGTTAGTTTCGTCGTTTCTTACCTTCAGTGCAAGCCTTGATATTAATGTCGGTGAGAGAAACATTGCGTCTGAAATCGACCGATGCCAAGTAGAAGTCCACTCTTCTCACATCATTGGCCCCACTCACAGAAGTCGATTTATCGTTCGGACCAATTGCCTACGATAATGTAATTTTAGAGGCAAATTTTTAATAACACAACTGCACAGTTCAGAGTTCGTTAGGTGTCACAACTCAAAAATCTATTTTAAATTATGCCTACTTCAGCATATGCAATGGCAAATTATAAGAAAAACAGATACAGACAAAGAATTTCAGAGGCAATGTTAAAAAACTCGGTGGCATAGTTCAAAGTTTGCTAGGTATCACAACTCAGAAATCTGTTTTGAAAAGAACTTCAATATAGACAGTTGCCAATTATAAGAAAAACAGATACAGACAAAGCATTATTTGTAATTCACGAAAATCCTTCGATATTGTAACTATTTAAGAAATTCCGTGTATTTCAGATGAATGCTCTACATGTATGCTTCACTTCAATAAGAGTGTATTTTCCTTCCATATCTCATTATATATATATATATATATATATATATATATATATATATATATATATATATATATATATATATATATATATTGAGAGCCGGTTATACGTTGGGACGACTAGGGATGCATCCTATACACCGACCCACCAAAAATGCGTCTTCGATGGAAGACGATCGTCTAAACGAATTAGCCTTGATAAGTTGATGTATATCCACAAAGATAATGACATATCCATAGACAATGTCATCGACAAATTTCGCTTCCAGCAATAGAAAACTCGACTTTGAACTATGACTTCGTATAACCAGACTAAAATGGCTTTTATACATTGTCAATTCTGAACATTATATTATATCGATCAAATCTACAGACTTCTTCTAAATCGTTTACAGTTCCTTTGACAATTCGCCGGATCTTCCTAGAAATGTATTGTAACCCCCACCAGTTTCCTAGAAATTCATTGCAACACCTCACCAAGAATTCTTGGAAATACCGCCGGAGATATCTCGCTGTTTCACACGAGAGCTAATGAGAAAATATCAAAGTTACGAATATATTTTCGAGACAGTGACCTGAGTTGTGATAGTATTTCCATTGTTCTGAGTGATCACAACACGGAAATAGTCCAAATTGTCGGAGCTTTGAAACGAGATGGAATCGATGAAGACTAAGGGTGAGAGTAGTATTCCGGCAACACCGCCGATAATACCGCTCTGGGGCCAATCGAAGCCGAAATGGGCAATCTGGTAATTCCAGGTTACGCCGTTGGAGGCTGTCCAGAAGTCTGTCGCAGGTCCCTGGTAGTTAGTCTTGAAGCAGCGTGGGTCTCCGACACGCGAAACCACATCTATGAATGAAACATAAAATTGCGATGGGGTTTTTAGAAATTATTTATTAGACCATGTAGGATAGTATTTTGAAAATTACCGGAAAGAGTCTGACTGATGGAAACATCCAAGTATACTGCAGTTAATTGAAGCTACAATATATGTCCATGTTTTGCGGTAATATCGAAATAATTCAAGAGGAAATGGGATATTATTTTCCCTGCATTGATTTGATAAAAGCTATAACATCTTGACAATAGTAGGGGAATGACGGTTGAACGATGAATTTGGAGATGCATTTTAAAGACACTTGGACAATTTACAATGAAATTCATGACTTCGAAACGAAGAATTATTATTTTTTGTAATTCTCCAACAGCTCTGCAAGGCCACGAATTAACATTACCGTCTCTGAGTAGAAATGCAAGAGGCGCTACACAATTGCTACATTGCATTATATGTACAGTACTTTCGTGTCATTTGATCAGTCAAAAAGCAAGCCTCGTTTCAAAGTTAACTGTAAAGTTTGCTTGCCATTTATAACAGTCAATGCATAACAAATATATGTCCACATTATTCATCCTGTAATCTCGACATGGTGGTGATGATCAGCTGCTAGAGGAATTGCTTAGAAGGACTGTGGTGTCAGTGATGGGAGCTTCGGCCGAATTACTATTTTGAGCTCTACCAGAAGGTGATGATCAGCACAGATGTGCATTCACTGGGGAGTGGACAGCACAAGATTACGGAAATATGTCTGCCATGACATCTTCTACTTTTCGTTCTCGCACTGAGGCAAATTGTCAACTCCAACCCTCCGATCCCGCAAAAAACATTTGTAATAGTTGTTGAAATTTCCAAGCGCTAACATTGCAAACTTAAAGTCCTTCATTAAATGTTTAAGCATTCGATCTCTAGCGAAGTATTCACAGAGAAAATACAGTACGATACGTTTTCTTGTAGTTAAAATTTTATATACATATATATATATATATACTAAAAGTCTGACTCTATTAAGCAAAGCCTCTGTGGCAGGACTTGCTTTCGGACCTCACGACACTCAACTGAAACCCATAATCGGAATAAATAATGGGAGGCATATGTCTGTCTATGACTCTATGTCCATTAGCCTAGCCACAAGAGAGAGAGAGAGAGAGAGAGAGAGAGAGAGAGAGAGGGCTTCACATCCCTCTATACAGGCCAAGACTAGTTGTGAGATTTTGGCAGAAACATGAAGAACATTTTGAAACATAAGGAAAATTCTGTGCCTTATTCTGCAACAAATCGATTGTTTGAAGAAACGAGTTAACTAACTAATTATGCATATCAATACTGACCAGTTAACTAATTATGCATATCAATACTGACCAGTTAACTAATTATGCATATCAATACTGACCAGTTAACTAATTATGCATATCAATACTGACCAGTTAACTAATTATGCATATCAATACTGACCAGTTAACTAATTATGCATATCAATACTGACCAGTTAACTCAATATGCATATCAATACTGACCAGTTAACTAATTATGCATATCAATACTGACCCTGCGGCGGTTGCGGAGGTGCCGGAGTCTCGCAGATTTTGTCGTAATGATCAATGCCAGGTGTTGCCTCTACATCAGACTGCGTCTTATGCCACCTGCAGGCGCTGCTTGCACGATCGAAGTCAAAGCCTTGGCATTCTGGAATTGATGAACAATAATCCTGGCAAGCTACCCGTCCCGTCTCTGGGGATGTTATTCCTCCCTCTATGTTCGAATCGGGAGTAAATCTGTAGCTGCAAGATTGCCTTTAAGAAATAACAGACAATTCTTAGCCTAAAGCTGTCTGTCTCAATGCTCATATTCGTTGTGTGCCATCCAATAAGATAAAATGACAAAATAAAAAAATAATAATAATAATATTATTATTATTATTATTATTATTATTATTATTATTATTATTATTATACGTGACAATCCAGAGATTTAACGCATTCGCCTTCCACGGAACTTTCACATAATAGTAATAATAATAATAATAATAATAATAATAATAATAATAATAATAGTAGTAGTAGTAGTAGTAGTAGTAGTAGTAGTAGTAGTAGTAGTAGTAGTAGTAACTAGAAAGATGCTCACTTCGCTCGCGCTCGCTTGGCTCGCAGTGCAGGATAATACTAATATCTATCCACATCACGCAATGCTCGCTTCGCTCGCAGTGCAGGCTCGCTACGCTCGCTTTCCTCGAGGCAACGAATATTCCAGAACGACTAATCAGAACGCTCACCCAGCCAACCAATCAGAACGCTTGAAGGTAACCAATGAGAACATCACACAGCCAAGCAATCAGAACGCTCACACAGCCAAACAATCAGAACGCTCGAACGCTTGAAGGTAACCAATCAGAACGCTCACACAGCCAACCAATCAGAACGCTTGAAGGTAACAGACATACAGAAGAAGGATTTTAATATTATAGATAGAACTATCAAATTTTCAAATAATTAAAATTGCACCACTGGCTTCGCTGTTGAATGAGCACTGTTGCAAAATTGTCGTTGATAAAACAGTTAACAACGTTAGACAATTGGCGCTTGAGCGTTTATGTTATCATTCGACGATTGTCTATTTACTTTTCGGTTGGCAAAATAAATCAAGACTTTAAATTTATAATAAATTATGCAGTCGCTGTCGTCATTTTCTTTGACTGTTAATAATCTCTTCGGAGGTATATTAATAGAACACCTGACATCAGAGGAATCGGTCTTAAACGTTTGCGATGTAGATATACCATCAAATACAGTTGATCCTTACCCTGCTACATTGCATGTAGAAATTACCAACACTGTCGCCAAGCACAGCACCAACATCTTGTTCTTTTCAGACGATTAAAGTGAAGAATTCAATCGATCTTCAAAGGCAGACAATTTGGTGAATATCCGCTTAACGTTTATAGAACATTGACAATTAGTTCATCAAAATGCCAAGAGAGCCACTCTTTGTAAGAGGTAAAGGTTGTTCCAAACTCGAACGAAGGAGCCTAGGGGCCGTTCTAAATGTTCTAAATGCTGCGGCTCGTCTTGTGGCTAAAGCTTCTTGCTACTCTAGCATCTCTGATATTATGCTTAACACCCTACACTGGCTTCCAATTTACGACCACATTAATTTCAAACAAGTAATTATTGTTTCTGAAGCACTTCGAGGTCAGGCACCGTCTTACATTACTGGGCTATTCAAATCACCCTCTTCCACTGCACATCGTCTCCTCCGCTCCACTGACCAGAAGAGTGTTTATGTTCCCAGATCACAAGAACTGCTGCATCTTTGCAGCATCGACCATTTGGAATAATAATAATATAATATAATATAACAAGTTTAAAGACTGCCCTGTGTGAGAACCACTGACAATCATCCTTACTGGTTTATTTTGAACTGCCTTGAACCCATCCATCCAGTTCCCATCTGTCTTCTTGCACTTACCTCCTCCCGTTTCTTGAACTGTTTCAATGTGTCCTCTGGTTCTAAAGCTCAAGTCTGTTCAATGCAAACTAAAGTCCCACTACTTTATCGCGCGACGCCAATGGCAGGAGCGCCTCTGAGTAGAAATATAACAAGCGCTATATAAACGTTACATTACATTCTGTTAGGCCAAATCGACAGAACTGTTCTTGTCAATAATCGTCGGAAATGTCTAAGCTCAGCTGGAATTGTGTTCTGGGAATATGCTTAATTTGACAACGTTGACTTACAATAGTCTCACTCTCTTAGGCAACACTAATATGAACAGCAAAGTCTTAGTTAGAAGTATAACACAACCAAACCATTTTCTAAATTGACGCGAATTATTGCATTTGATCTGTTTAACTTTAACAACTTCTGAAACAGCTTCCTATAGGCTTAAGGTTTCTCTAAATAATAATGCAGGCCTAGATATAAATTATCATAATAACAATAGAGGTACTATTTTGGACAGATCTTGATGCTAAAATTGTCTGAAAGAATTATAACATTATTCAGAGTTTAGCCTACCAAAATGAAATTCAGGAGATGATATAGAATTGGATTATAGCAGAACCGTTGACCACTTCGTCTTCTGGTCGACGATGTGTTGAAGAGCTTCCAAAGAGTCTCCAGAAATTCGCGTGCTATGACTTGTCTACTGAGGCGCTTTTATACAAAATTCTGATACAAAGACGGATAATGAAAAACAATTTTTCACTTCCATGCGATGACTTTCTGGGTTGAAATTTATTGTCGGATTTCCTATTGAAAAAATGTCCGCAATGTTCGTCAGATTGTATAATAAATTTTCTTGTTCTGACATGTTGCTCATCGAACCACGCAATTAGTTTTATTTGTATTGACACAGCTGTGCGAAGCACTGACATTATAATATTTGAAATATTATTTATCAGAATCAATTAATTATAGCTCTGAGCAGGGGCGTAGCTGGGGTGTCCGGCTCTCCGGGACAAAACATACTGATGGCGCCCCTAAACTTTAAAAAAACTCAAGTTCACAAAAAACCTAAAAACCCTGACAAGCAAAAAGTCGTCAACTTCACAAGCAAAAAGGTCGTGATTGTGCGATGTGTGTGTGAGCGCTGACGACTTAAGCAACTATATTGATTCTAGGCCAGCGGTTCTCAACCTGTGGGTCGCGACGCCTATGGGGTCGATTGACGATTTGCCAGGGGTCGCCTGAGACCATTGCAAATATGGAGTTGCCTATTTTCTGATGTGCAAAACTTCTAATTGTACAAGATTTCCGCATTCCTATTACTAGATTTGTAAAACTGTGATTGTCACTCAATAGACATAATAATAATAATAATAATAATAATAATAATAATAATAATAATAATAATAATAATAATAATAATAATAATAATAATAATAATAAATAGATTTTATTGCAGACAATTGAATCAGAATGATTTCAAATATTTTATCTGTCGTAACATTATTCTTTTTAACACTTTACATTATGAACACAAAATAATTTTACGGTTGGGGGTCGCCACATCATAAGGAATTGAATTAAAAGGGTCGCGGAACTATAAAGGTTGAGAACCGCTGTTCTAGGCTGTCCGGCGCACGGGAACAAATAATACTGATGGCGCCCCCTCGACTTCGTGAGAACCCTGAAATTTGCTGAAAAGCGAAAAAGCTACGCCACTGATTTCTTGACAGACTTGCAGTAACAATAAAAACATCAATAATCTCTGCGTGCTTTTTCTGGCAATGGGACCATAGACAATTAATCAAACCTTTCTATTCAAAATAGCAGCTGCGTTTATGGCGTCCACCTGTGCCTTTTAAAATAACTAAGTAAATATTAGTCCCAAAGGCAGGGCTCATAAACTACAGACACGGGACCAGTGCAGCATTACTAGTAGTAGGCTACTAGGTCCCTACTGTTCATTTTGTCATCCTCCACCAGCCAGTGAAGGCCGAGTCAACAAGAATCGAACCCGCGACCTTCGGATCTCCACGCAAATGTTGTTTCCACTCTGCTGTTTGCCCTTCTAAAGGCTACAGATAATGTCGTGTGTTTCTCCTCCCCCCATCGGGTCAATAATATCTTTTCGCCCCATCACTAGGCCTAATGCTCCCAAATTTCGATTTGAGGAGATGCTGAACTACGTTAGGCCCACATCACCACACATTTGTAGAATATTATTCATCTACATCAGATAATAATAATAACAAGGTTTAAAGTGGTTCAGTAGGGTCTGCCCTGTGTGATAACCACGGTTGCACTCATCCAAATCTAGTATCCTCTAGTACTGAGGTTTATTTTGAAAGCATTCGCACTCGTTGCCATTACTATCTTCTCGTCCAGTTCATTCCATCTGCCCACCACTCTTGCACTAAAAATGTGCTTTTTGCGTCTCCCAACTCGCTTCTTAAACAGTTTCATGTTGTGTCCTCTGGTTTCATCACACTGCTTTAGTGTAAAAACACTTTCTTTTGGCATTCCCACTTTGTTTGTTAGTATTTTGTATGTTTCAATCAAATCCCCTCTCTTCTTTTTTCCCGGGTTGTCAGTCCACAGTGTTTTAGCCTTTCCTCATGGATATCACTCTGATATCCTTTGATCATCTTTGTTGCTCTGTGTTGTACTCTTTCTAAAGTCTCTATGTCTTTCTTTAGGAATGGACACCATGCTTGAACGCAATACTCTAAATGTGGGCGTACCAATGCCACTTGTAAAGTCTTATTATTACATCCTTCTCTCTGCTCACTATCGTTCTTTTGATCATACCTAGAATGTCGTTGGCCTTCTTAGCTGCCTCTGCACATTGCCTAGATGAATTTAAGCTGTTATGCATGATGACCCTTAGATCTGTCTCCTCGGTTGTAACTTTTAATCTCTTCCTACATAGCCTAAACTCGTGATCTGCTCCCTTGTTCCCGAAATGCATCACAGATCATTTGTCTGTGTTAAAAAGCATTTGCCAATCCTCTGAATACTGAGATAGTCTATTTAGGTCTTACTGACGTACTCTGTTTGATCATGCAATCTGACCTCCTCCCTCCACCCCCCACATATTAACCTTGACCACCACGGAGACTACGGACTATCCGACTATGTGTTTTTACCCAGATCGAGCGCTCGAGAATAGGCTGGTGCACTGCCCCAAACTTTCAGGAAGCGCTATAGAAATGTCGCTTTTACTTACTTACTTACTCAACTGTTTCGTTTTTTAACATTACACCCTCTACTAGCAGTGGCGGCTCCACCGGGGGCCAGGGGGGGGGCCGTGCCCCCTATTGAGAGCCTGGGCCCCCAGTGGCCCCCCCAGTTGGGACCCTATACTTAATGCTACATACATTAAACAACAAATGGTTGGCCCCCATGATTAGAAGTTGCCACCCCAACGGCCCTCCACTTGCCAAATCCTAGAGCCGCCACTGTCTACTAGTAAATTAAGTAAAGTCATAGATAAAAAAATCACATTTTAAAATATTTTCGATACAGGAGGCCTTAGAAAGTAACTGTTTACCTGGATTTACAACTTTGACCAACACGAACTATACGGATTACGGACTATGGATTTTTCTCAACTTTAGCGCTCGTAACTAAGCTGGTGCACTGCACTAAGCTTGCGGGCAGCCTTATATAAATTTCATCTTACTTACTTGCTTACCTAAATTCGTCCCAGCAACACCTCTAGGGCAGCGCTGACCTCCGTTTCAAGCAAGGAATGACGGCGTGTCAGGACACCCCAGATTTGAGCCAAAGGTGTGTCTAACACATGCTCGAACACCACAAATATTCTACAATTTCAGCATTTACAGGGATTTGCGTCATGTTGCAGTAATAAATCAGAAATTAAATCTCTAAAACATGCATCATAGCTCACTGTTTCGTTCGAATATTACTCAGAATTTCAGCAGTTGGGGGACTGGGGAGTTCGCAACGCTTCCCGAAAGCCCTGGCTCTTTTCCATCTGTCTGTCTGTCTGTGTGTCTGTGTGTCTGTCTGTCTGTCTGTCTGTGTGTCTGTCTGCCTGTCTGTCTGTCTGTCCCAAACGGTAACGCCACCACGAAGCGGCACGACGGGGTATTTACGCAATACCGATTAGGAAATTGTCAACAGGCGGTTCGAGTGATTGTCCGCAGAATCAATAAAAGAAGTATAATTGCAACGTTTGGCCACCTAGGTAAAAAATCACATTCAAAGTAAGTATTCATCACACTGTCACTGTCCGTCTACTCTAAAGAAAATGTTACTGAAAATTTCTGCGGCTGGGGTTCTGCCACGTCCACTTCTGGGGGAGCGTATCGGGCTTTCCCTAACACACCAGTCGGACCAAATCGAATGTGTTTGTGTGCGTGCGCGTGGCTTTCCGGTAAAGTAAGTTCGCGCAGTCAATTAGTGAGGCACATGGTTTTCCTACCGTTCTTTATTCAGGCGAAGACTAGTGTGAGATTTCCAGAAATGACCGTTAGCTTAGCCACGAGGAGGTGGGCAGAGGAATTTTTAGTCAGTGACGAATTCTATGGTCGTCTGGTAATTATCTAATGTCGCTGCAAGTCTCGTTTTATACGCATTATATTTCATATTATGACGCACATTTTAAAGAATAGACGTTAAACGAAACAACCCATGGTAAAATGATGCTTCAAAGCTTAAAGCGTTTAACTGAATGGTTATTTTAATGTTTAGTACAAATTTGTTAAACATTTTAAACTTAGCTTCTTAACAAAGCAAAAGATGAAACACTGCAATTTCTTCAAACTATGCTATCAATGTCGATAGCATAAATGCTGAAATTATACATTCTGATGCTAAACTCAAAGCTTCGGTTGTTAATGTATCAGAGAAAAATCAGTTGAGGCGTTTGTAAGAGTTACGAATGCCGAAAGAGAGAAAGAATTATAAGCAACGTTCAGATTCCAAGCAGTGGCCTGTGGTCCAGTAGTTGACTTCGAGCGGTCCGGAATGAATTGAAATTCTCGTTCTTCGGAATCTCAACTTTCTAATCTTAACAATCAAACGTCACCCTTGATACATTAAAAGATCTTCAGTTAATGGCAAATCTATAAAGACAGAATGGCAAGTGGTCAAAAAATATTGTAACAATGTTCAATATTTACAATGACAAATTATCACAATAAATGCTCGGCTATTTCGTAGATTTCGCCACAAATGTTCGTATTCTCCAGGCTCGTCCATGGGATCGGATGTCCCATGGGATTTGTCCTATGGGATGGGATGAGACAGAGCTAAACTTAATTTTTTAGCCTGTTTCAAGTCTTTTACCTTTCTTTCTTCTTTATATATTCATAATATTTGCTTCAATATTTTGTGGTGGGACATAAGCATGATATAGTTAATAAATTGTGTCGTTTTACATGTCTATTTGTACATGTAGTCCTATTTAGTAGACACTAAACCTAACTCTTTAGAAATTTCATAATTCATAATTTTATTTCAACTGCATTCCACATTAACATTCCATATCAATATTATAATGGGAATCCCATCGGACGGAGGGATGGATGGGACAGCTATAAATTGCCATGGGATGGGAATGGCTGTGACAGAAAAATATGTCCCATGGACAAGCCTAGTAATCTCAAAGTCTTAGGAGTCAAAGATTTTTCTCACTGGCAATGATCGAGTATTTGAAGAACGCGATGGTTCCTGAAATTCCTTGACCTATTATTCCAGATGGAATGATGGTTGATCGAATGCGATCTCCGAGAACGTTGCTTGTAAATTTGATGTCTTGTGCATTGCTGAATGTGTCCTGAATTGAAAAAATATCAGACAATTTGTGTACCAAACCTGTTTGTCATTTGCATTTCTACTCGGATTTCCTTAGACTGCATTAAATTTACCAGAGACAAACGGACCCCTCTCTCTGTCTCTGTCTGTCTGTCTGTATGTCTGTCTGTCTGTCTGTCTGTCTCGCTCTCTCTTTCAGTCGATCTTTACACTTTAAAACTAACGTCGTTAGATTTAAACATCTATTTGGAATCGCGAGACTTACACCATCGGGAATGGGAACTATTCTGTCTTCGTTCCAGACGTTGATCATCACGGACTTGGAAGTTCTGGGATCCATTGAAGATGACATCAGTGAAGCCGACGGTTTCCGAATCCGACACAAGTCAAATCGAGTTCGACGAACGGGTACTCTGGAGCAACTGACGCCGAGAAAGTACCAGAAGTACCACCGAGTCTTAAATTGCCGAGCGAGGCTGTTTGAATTAGGTCTTTAAGAAGGTTGAAGATGGTACAATCTTTTAATAAGCTAACTGAAATGTAAAACAAATTAAAACATCAGGATCAATGGGTCATCTTGTTGTGTTTCTAGAGAGATCAGCGACTGCTAAAATCCATAATAATATATGCAGAGATAATCTTGGATGAATGCGCAATTGTTAGTTTCATCGTTTCTTACCTCCAGTGCAGGCCTTGATGTTAATGTCGGTGAGAGAAACATTGCGTCTAAAATCGACCGATGCCAAGTAGAAATCCACTCTTTTCACATCATTGGCCCCACTCACAGAAGTCGATTTATCGTTCGGACCAATTGCCTACGATAATGTAATTTGAACTTCAGAGGTAATTAATTGCTTACATAATTGCACAGTTGAGAGTTCGGTAAGTATCACAACTCACAAATCTGTTTTGAAAAGAACTTCAGTATAGATATAAGTAAATTATTAGAAAAACAAATACAGACAAAGCATCATTTGTTCCTCCCGAAAATCCTGGGTTATTGTAACAATTTAAAAACTCCGTGTATTTCAGATGAATACCATGTGCTTCATTTTAAATAGAGTGTATTTTCTTTCCATATCTCATTAATTATTTGAAGATATATCGCACAATCATACAGTAATTAATGAGTGTATTCCAATTTAGGATTAAATTTTCGAGACAGCGACCTGTGTTGTGATCGTATTTCCATTGTTCTGAGTGATCACAACACGGAAATAGTCCAAATTGTCGGAGCTTTGAAACGAGATGGAATCGATGAAGACTAAGGGTGAGAGTGGTATTCCGGCAACACCGCCCTGTGGCCAATCGAAGCCGAAATGGGCAATCTGGTAATTCCAGGTTACGCCGTTGGAGGCTGTCCAGAAGTCTGTCACAGGTCCCTGGTAGTTAGTCTTGAAGCAGCGTGGGTTTCCAGGGCTCGAAACTACATCGCTGACGGCTGAAACATGCACAGCTGAATATGCTTATAATATAATATAATATTATTGCGCCGAATTCAGGTAATTCTATGCTATATATTATCATAATATAGGAAGTGCATGCGTAATTCAACCGTGCATGTATGGCTCTTTGAAAACGATTAGATAGAACCTGGATGGCTGCATTTGGAAAGCAGCTTAGTGAACTGATGTGAAAGGAAGGTGCAATAGCTGTCCAATGTCCATAGTATACAATAATATGCACGGATTCAGCATGAACGGTGACATTATCGTCATTTTCTTGATTTGCTAAACGGTCCATCATCTTGGCAGAAATACGTGAATGAGGGTTAATTGATGCATTAGGCCAGTGATGGGCACAAGTTTTTATCCGAGGGCCGCAAAAGTGTCTGTGAAGAAAGCCGAGGGCCGCACAAATTTTTTCGACATTTAGAATTAGGCCTACATTTTTAAGTAGTCTCAAAACGACTTTACCATAGCGTTTTATATATACCTAGCCTACTGTGCTGTGTAGGCCCAAGTAATTATTATTATAAAATATACTTGAATGTATAATATTGGAATGTAGATCAAGAAACTCACAAGTATATAGCAGTTTAAAACAAAGTGTCAGACATAACATGAATAGGTCATCATGTAATCGTAATAAATAAGAACA
>CM030852.1:13685944-13808444 GCA_018105865.1 Metaphire vulgaris
ATCTTTCTAGTACATATTAATGCGAATGGAAAAACCTAGAACAAGTTGAAACTATCGCATATCTCCTCCACTGCCCAACTGCATCCCCCTACTGCTACATCCCTCCACCACTACATCCCCCACTGCTACACTTCCCCAACAACTACATCTCCTCAAGCTCGACATATCCCCCACTGCTCCAGGTCACAAATCGCACCCTGGATATACAATGCATAGCACAACCGATGGCGACTTAATTAGATGAAGTAAAATATCAGAGAAGTAAAATAGAACCGCGATTCAAGTAGATGCAATTTATTGCGCTACAGTGTAGATCTCTTTTTCCAAATTCCAAAGCAGTTTCATGTAAAGTTTCGTTACACATTTATGAATGAATTGTCATGATAATAATAATAATAATAATAATAATAATAATAATAATAATAATAATAATAATAATAATAATAATAAAGATGCTAATTTGGACAGACTACTATGCTAAAAGTTGCTGAAAAAAATAATGTTATTCGAGTTATTCAAAGATTTACCAAAGGAAATTAAGGAGACGATATAGAATAGGTCTTGAGCAGAATCGTTAACCACTTCGTCTTCTGGTCGAAGATATGTTGAAGAGCTTCCAAACAGTCTCCAAGAAATTCGAATGTCGTGATTTGTCTCTTAATTGAGGCACTTTTATACAAAATTCTGATATAAAGACGGATAATGGCAAACAGTCTTTTCACTTTCATACGATGACTTTTATGTGTTGAAATTTATTGCCTGATATCCTATTGAAGAAAATTTAGGATCGACGCACTGCCACATAATTTCCGCATTGCTCGTCAGATTTTACAATTTATTTCTCTGTTGTGAAATGATGCGAATGTCACGATTCGTCTCTTGAGGCACTTTAAAACAGAATTCTAGTTAAGAGGGGCAATGACAAACTGTCCTTTCACTCTGATACGATGACTTTTGCGGATCGAAGTACTGTAAATCATTGCCGGATATAAGCTTATAATTAATTTTCTTGTGAAATATTACCAATAAAACTGTGTCGGTATTTCATTAAAGTATACGCAGCTGTGCGATCAATTTCCACATTGTAGCCTACATCGGGTTTGTATAATAATTATTTTTTGTTGTGAAATATTGCGTATAAAACGATGCAGTTAGTTTGATTGGTCTAGAGTAGGCCTCAAGGCACCACAAAATCGTGGAAAAGACCAGTTGGTCGCTTAAGAACTACCTGGACCAGAACAATTCGGTCTGACTTGGCTTCGTGTAACGTTGGACTTTTCACTGACTGAAAAACGGTTCAAAACAGAGATTCTTGGAAATGTTTAGCGAGTAAAGGCCATGCACGCTCCGTCAGTGAGCTAGCCGATGATGATGATGATGATGATGATGATGATGATGATGATGATGATGATGATGATGATGATGATGATGATGATGATGATGATGAAAGTAGACACAGCTGTGCGAAACAGTGACGCTCGAATATTCGAAATATGATTAATTATTTATCAGATTCAATCATATTATTATAGGCGCTGAATAGAATGCGATGAAATGCGGATCGATTTCTTGACTGATTTGCAGCAGCAGCAGCAGCAGTAATGATCATGAAAGCATTAATAATTGATATTCTTATGGCGAATACCTTGTGCGATGAACGCCTAGATAATTAATAAATCAGACCGCTCGGTTCAAAATAGCGACCGAGTGGCGCAGCCACAGTTCCAGAATCGGGGGGGGGAGCACATAGCTATTTTCGGGTGTGAAAATTCGCCGACGAGTTAAAGAAGTTCGTCAAGCAAATAGTTCTTCGCACGTTCACGTACTCTCTTTGACCATGAATGTGACCTCCTCCCTCTCTCCCTCTCTCCCATTAACCTTGACCACCACGAACTGCGGATTACGGACTGTGGATTTCACCAAGATTGAGCGCTCGTGAAAAAAGCTGGTGCACTGCGCCAAGCTTTCGGGCAGCGCAATGGAAATATAGATTTTAGGGACTGTCCACTAATTACGTCAACAATTTAGAGGGGAGGGGGTTTGAAAAAGTTTGACAGTTGTTGACAGAGGGAGGGAGGGGTCAAGAGAAGTTGACGTCAACAATTATTTCACTTTTTACAAATAATCAAAAAATAGGAAATTTCATAGAATTCTACTTATTACAATGGAAAAAAGCATGGCAAAAAATGTCATCATCGCCACATTTTGACACTCGATGATGGGCAAAACAGGGAAAAATGGTCATCACCGCAAAAAATAATAACCTTATTATTAGGACCTGTCGTGGATCTTGGAGGGGGCGGTCAAAAGTTTTTGACGTAATTAAGGGGGTAACTGAAAGTTGACAGTTGTTGGCAAAGGGGAGGGGGTCAAAAGTTGCCCAAAAATTGTTGACATAATTAATGGACAGCCCCCTACCTGGATTTACAACCTTGACCACCGCGGACTACGGATTACAGACTATGGATTTCCCCAAATTTAGCGATCGTAAAATAACCTGGTGCGCTGCGCCAAGCCTTCCGGCAGAGTTATAGAAATATTTTATTACTTACCTACTTACTTAAATTCTTCCCCGCACCACCTCTAGGGCAGCGCTGACCTCCGTTTCAAGCAAGGAATGACGGCCTGTCAGGACACCCCAAGTTTGAGCCAAATGGGTGTCTAACAAATGCTCGAACACCACAAATATTCTACAATTTCAGCATGTATAAGGATTTGCGCCATATTGCAGTAATAAATCATAAATTAAATCTCTAAAGCATGCAGCCGAGCTCACTGTCTAGTTCGAATATTATTCGGAATTTCAACAGTTGGGGCACTGGGGAGTTCGCAACGCTCCCCGAAAGCCCTGGCTCTTTTCTGTGCTCTCCACATCTCCCTCCCCTCAATTCTCCCATCTGTCTGTCTGTGTGTCTGTGTATCTATGTGTCTGTCTGCCCGTCTGTCTGTCTGACTGACTGTCTGTCTGTCTCTGTCTCAAACGGTAACGCCACCACGAAGCGGCACGACGGAGAATGGTATTTACGCAATACCGATTAGGAAATTGTCAACAGGCGGTTCGAGTGATTGTCCACAGAATCAATAAAAAAGTATTATTGCAACGTTTGGCCACTCAGTGGTCATTTTAAGGTTTAGCAAAATTTTGAAACAATTTTAAACCTAGAGTTTTAAAAAAGCAGAAGATGGAAATTTGCGATTTCTTCAAATTATACTAATAGTTTTGATAGCATAAACGCTGTAATTATACGTTTTTGAGGAATTTGAAACAACTGAACGATAAAATAATTCTTAAAGGTTTCAAGCGTTTAATTGAATGGTTATTTTAATGTTTAGTAAATTTTTAACACATTTGAAAACTTAGTTTATTAACCAATAAAAAGTTGGAAAGATGCAATTTCTTCAAATTATGCTATTAATATTGATCGAATAAATGTTGAATTTATACATTTTCGTGCTAAAATATAATACTCATTTGTTAATGTATACTAGAGAAGAATCAGTTGAAGCGTTTATGTAAGAGTCATGATTGCCAACAGAGAGAACGAATTTTAAACAATGTTCCGATTAAAAGCCGTGGTCCGTGGTCCAGTAGTTCACATCGAGCGGTCAGGAGGAATTCGAAATTCTCTTCCTTTTGAGTCTCAGCCTAAATCCACATATATAAAGACAGGATGGCAACTGGTCAAAAAATGTTCTAACAACGTTCAAATATTAACGAGAACAAATTATCACAATAAACACTCGGTTATTTTGCAGATTTCGCTACAAATGTTCACAATCTCAAAGTCTTCGGAGTAAAAGATTTTCTCACCGACAAAGATCTGGTATAGGGAGAACCCGATGGATCCGTTAATGCCTTGATCTGGTAATCCAGATGGAATGATGGTTGATCGAATACGATTTCCGCGAACGATGCTTGTAAATTTGATGTCTTGTGCATCGCTGAATGTGTCCTGAATAGGAAAAATATCAAACAACTATTACCAAGCCCGTTTGTTAGTTGTATTTCTACCAGGATTTCCTTAGACTGCTTTGAACTTACCAGAGACAAATGGACCGCTCTCTCTCCTCTCTCGGTCTCAGTCTCTACCTGCCTGTCTGTCTGTTTTTCTGTTTGTCTGTCTGTCTGTCTGTCTGTCTCTGTCTCTCTCTCTCTCTCTCTCTCTCTCTCTATTTCTCTCTCTCTCTTTCAGTATTTCTCTACACTTAAAACTAACGTCGTTAGATTCCAAGTATATATGTGAAATAGCTGGCCTTACACCCTCGGGAATGGAAACTACTGTGTCTCCGTCCCAGACGTTGATCATCACGAACTGAAAGTGTTGGCTTCCACGGAAGATGACATCAGTGAAGCCGATGGTTCCGAATCCGACACAATTCAAATCGAGTTCGATGAACGGGTACTCTGGAGCAACTGACGCCGAGAAAGTACCACTCGTACCACCGAGTCTTATGATGCCGAGCGAGGCTGTTTGAATTAGGTCTTTAATAAGGTTGACGATGGTACAGTCTTTTAATAAGCTAACTGAAATGTAAAACAAATTAAAACAACAGGATCAATAATTATTGGACATCTTGTTGAGTATTTAGAAAAGTCAGTGATTGCTAAAATCCGTAATAAAATGTAAACGGAGAATTTGGAAATGCGTAACTGTTGGTTTAATCGTTTCTTACTTCCAGTGCAGGCCTTAAGCTTAATGTCGTTGAGAGAAACATTGCGTCTGAAATCGACCGGTGACAAGTAGAAGTCCACTTTTTTCACATCATTGGCCCCACTCAGAGAAATCGATTTATCGTTCGGACCAATTGCCTACGATAATGCAATTTTAGAGGCAACTTTTTAATAAGACAATTGCACAGTTCTGAGTTCGTTAGGTGTCACAACTCAGAAATCTATTTTGAAATTATGCCTACTTCAGTATAGGCATATTCAGTGGCAAATTATAAGAAAAACAGATACAGACAAAGAATTTTTTGTACCTCACGAAAACCTTTTGATATAGTGATAATAAAAAAATTCCGCGTATTTCAGATGAATACCATATCATTTATTTTAATTAGAGTGTATTTTCTTGCATGTCTCATTATTTGAAGATAGGATATATCGCTGCATCATAAAATAGCTAAAAAAAGTACATGTCCATAATAGGATTAAATTTTCGAGACAGCGACCTGTGTTGTGATAGTATTTCCATTGTTCCTAGTGATCACAACACGGAAATAGTCCAAATTGTCGGAGCTTTTAAACGAGATTGAGTCGATGAAGATCAAACTTGAGAGTGGTATTCCGATAATACCGCCCTGTGGCCAATCGAAGCCGAAATGGGCAATCTGGAAGTTCCAGTTAATACCTTCGCCGGTTGCCCAGAAGTCGTACACAGGTCCCTTGTAATTAGTGTTGAAGCAAGTATCCCGAAGCAAGTATCCTGAAGTCGAAACTAAATCTCTGAAGACTGAAACATGCACAGCTGTATATTATTATAATATTGCACAGAACTCACGGAAGTCTACTCTATGTATTATTATTATTATTATTATTATTATTATTATTATTATTATTATTATTATTATTATTATTATTATTATTATTATTATTATTATTATTATTATTATTATTATTATTATTATTATTATTATATAAGAAATACATGCTAAATTCAACCGTGCGTGGCTCTTCTAAAATGGTTAGAATAGATAGACCCTGGCTAGCTACAATTGGAATCAGCTTAGTGTACTGATGTAAAAAGAGGCTGCAATATCTATCAACGATATGCTGTCTTATGTCTTCAACACTGTCTTGAGTTTAACCGTCTTCGCCCCGAAAGACTGGCTGGAATGGCTGCATTGTGGACTACCTTCTTCCAAGTGTTACGACCTTCTGCTGCTCTTGATGTACCATCGATTGATACCCTTAGGTATTAGAACTGGTGCTACAGAAGTGCATAATTATTATTTGTTTAATGTTGCCTGCTCTATTGTGAGTCCTGTCCATTCTTTGATGTTATCTGCCCCCTTTTTTCTTGGTCTACCTCGATATGCAATAATACATAAGCATTCAAGAGAAACGGGGACACTGTTGTTATTGTCTTGATTTGCTAAAAGTTCCATCATGTTGACAGCAATACGAGAATGAGTGTTAATTGATCCATTAGATGAAGTAGACTATTCTAAAATAGAAATAGTGATCTGCATTAGAACGCAATAAATTAGAAACGACAAATACTGTAGGCCCTACTTAATTATACAATATTAATTTCTAAGGCCCACAGAATTGTAGACAAATGGAACGAATTAAATGATAAGACAGATCAGCTTCTGGTGTGAATGCTTTTAAAAGTATCTTTAGAATGCATACAATGGGACATAAACCTACAATGGATATAGGTCTACAATGGGTTATAAGCCTACATTAAATAAGGCATCTTAGATTAGATTAGACATATCTGTGTTAGTTTGATTTATATTATGCAAAAATGTGAAGAATTGAAATTTAGCATGTATGCTTTGGCATTGTATGCGGCAAAAAGTGTTTGCTTTTCGTAGAATCAAAAGTAGGCCTAACCATTGCCATTATTATTATTATTATTATTATTATTATTATTATTATTATTATTATTATTATTATTATTATTATTATTATTATTATTATTATTATTATTATTATTATTATTATTATGTCTAATCAGCGTTGCTTGTGTGCGTTGAATCGATGAGAAACGCCGTCTCTTTTTGAATCTAGATCCTAAATTTTTCTTGGCATAAAACGGATCAGTGTAAAAATTTCCAAAAAATAATTCTCCCCAAATCGAATCTGTGACCAGTTCGCGGTGGGTGATACACACGTGACCTTGGATTTGCATGTCAAGGTCAAACCCGTCATAGATAAATAAATATAGCTTATAACTTTCTATCCTGTAAAAAAATTATATTAAAATCATCTACTCAATGTATATTTTTTAATCAGTTATAGATCTTTCAATTCTGGCCTTGACAGATCTTGTCGTAGTGTTGAATGCCTTCTTTTGGCTGTAAACCCTCTTGCGTATTAAGCCAGGAGCAACCAGTGGTGATGGGATCGAAGTCAAAGCCTCGACAGGGTTCTGTTGATCTACAATATGCCTTGCAAGCTTCCAGGCCTCTCACTGAGGTTTCCAATCCTCCAACAATGGCGGAATTGTCACTCAATGTGTATGTGTAGTAGCAAGATTGCCTTTAAGACATAAACAGTCATTTGCTAAACATGTCTCAACGCTGATATTCGTTTCTATGCCCATAGCCTACCAGACAGTTAGGTGAAATGATATAAACAGTCCTACAAATGCGGTATTTTTCACATTTAATTACAGCCAATCAAGGGCTGTCAAATTAACGCGAATGAAAAAACTAACGCCGTCAAAAATTATAAAGCTAATTTTCTTTGACCAATAATAATAATAATAATAATAATAATAATAATAATAATAATAATAATAATAATAACTATCAAATTTTCAAATAATTAAAATTGCACCATTGGCTTCGCTGTTGAATGAACACTGTTGCAAAATTGTCATTGATAAAACAGTTAACAACGTTAGACAATTGGCGCTTGAGCGTTTATGTTATCATTCAACGATTGTCTATTTACTTTTCGGTTGGCAAAATAAATCAAGACTTTAAATTTATAATAAATTATGCAGTCGCTGTCGTCGTTTTCTTTGACTGTTAATAACCTCTTCGGAGGTATATTAATAGAACACCTGTCATCAGAGGGATCGGTCTTAAACGTTTGCGAAGTAGATATACCATCAAATACATTTGATCCTTACCCTGCTACATTGGATGTAGAAATTACCAACACTGTCGCCAAACACAGCACCAACATCTTGTTCTTTTCTGACGATTAAAGTGAAGAATTCAATCGATCTTCAAAGGCAGACAATTTGGTGAATATCCGCTTAGTGTCTATAGAACATTGACAATTAGTTCATCTTCTTGTGTGTTTTTTGGTCATGCAATAACAGTGGCGGCTCCAGGATTTGGCAAGTGGGGGGCCGTTGGGGTGGCATCCAGCACGGGTGCCATGATGCCATCTTGTTTTGGTGGAATTAGTCTAGCCTTTAATAAAATCCGCCTATGCTCGCGACTCGCGAGGCCTCCTTGGTTTCTTCCTTTCACCGCTAATATTATACTCCGGCTGGCATTGTAGGGCTATATCTAGATATTATTGTGTGGCTTCAGTAAATTACATCTTATGATTTATATTAATTATAATTGTTATTGGTGGCTTGACCGGCAAACAGAATTTGAGAATACAGGTTGTTAATGCTAAAACTATGAAGTGCTACTAAATATTTTGGGAGGCTCTCGCGGACCTCCGCCATATTCTCCGCGGACCCTCTCCGGTCCGCGGACCACAGTTTGGGAACCGCTGGTCTAAATAGACCTGAATTAATTAGGCCTATTGCATTCAATATGTTTAACTTAAACACATTCTAGAACATTTTCCTATAGGCCTAAGCCCAAGCCTGAAGGTTTCGCTAAACATCAGGGCCATATTAAGGCGGGGCTGACGAAGCTGTAGCCCCCGGCCCATCATAAAAATAGGCCTACCGATTTTCGAGATAGCCTTTTTTTGCTTGTCAGCACGATTTGGAAGGAGATAACCTTTTTTGCTTGTCAGAGATTTTCAGTATAGGCGACGGCCTTTTTTCTCAGCCCCCCCCACCACGGCCCACTCGGACCTTAATCCGAGCCTGGGCTCTTCCCTCGATCGTCCTACTAGGCATTCCACAAGATATTCGGCAGGGCTTTAATTTAGTTGATGTCCGTCGTTCTCGTACAGTCATTGGCGTTAGCGTGTAGTATGAAATGGCTGGGAGTGCTCTATTTCGAACCCTGTAGATCGAAATTGAGAATGATATAATTGATTATTCTTACACAGTTTAAAGCAATGAAGATTGAACAAGAGGAAAATGTGGATTTTGTCGGAGAATTTCTTCAAATCGATTAGATTTTTACATATCTAGGGCCTATACGCCCTCTATTCAACAGGCGTTCAATTGCCTTCTCTCACACAGCGAATTAATGATAAAACTTGTATTCGATATCTATAAAACCTGTTATAGGCCTATAATAACAGGCGGCTCTTCCAGGGCCATATTAAAGCAGGGACTGACGGGACTGTAGTCCCCCGGCCCACCATGAAAATAGGCCCACCGATTTTTGAGATAACCTTTTTTTGCTTGTCAGAACGATTTGGAAGGGTTATAACCTTTCTTTGCTTGTCAGAGATTTTCAGTACAGGCGATGGCCTTTTTTCTCAGCCCCCCTCCCCTATAGGCGACAGCCTTTTTTTCCAGCCCACCTGCCTACTCGGACCTTAATCCGGCCCTGTTAAACATGTAGACCTAGATATGAGTTATCATAACAATAATGGAGTTACTGTTTTAGGCAGATTTTGATGCTAACATTCTGTGAAAAATAAAAACAATATTCAGAGGCTTACCAAAATGAAATTCAGGAGCCGATATAGAATAGGTCTTGAGCAGAACCGTTGACCACTTTGTCTTCTGGTCGAAGATATGTTGAAGAGCTTCCAAACAGTCTCCAGAAATTCGAATGTCGTGATTTGTCTCTTAATTGAGGCACTTTTATACAAAATTCTGTTATAAAGACGGCTAATGGCAAACAGTCTTTTCACCTTCATGAGCTGACTTTCACGGGTTGAAATGTATTGCCGGATTTCCTATTGAAGAACATTTAGGATCGACGCACTGCCACATAATTTCCGCATTGTTCGTCGGATTGTACAATTTATTTCCCTGCTGTTTTAAATAATGCGTCTGAAACTATATGCAGTTAATTTTTTCGTCTAGACCACGCATCTGTGCGAAATAGTGACACGTTCGAATATTCGAAATAGCTTCTGCCAGAATCAATCATTACCACAAGCGCTGAATGTTTGAGGCCTACGACAAAATGCAAATTCTTTGTGACAGATTTGCACTTTTGCAGTAGCAATAACAACATTAATAATACCTGCGTGTTTTTTCTGGCGAATAATAATAATATAATTATGCACTTCTATAGCACCAGTTCTCAGTGGCGTAAACCTGGCATCAACATTGGGGGGAGGAGAATAGAATTGCCCATAAAGTCAGGTCAGACTCTCTTTTCATCTCCCAAAATCCCAAAAAGTTTTGACGGTAGGCCTACTTCAAATCCATCCCGCAAAGGACCAGGTCATTCCAGGGATCCGACTATGGAGGAAAAGCCAATTGAAAGATATGTGTTTTAAGTCTGGATCTGAAAATATTCAATGAATTGAAAGATCTGACAGCCAGAGGGATAGAGTTTCAGATTTTTGGCACAGAAATAGAAAAAGTCGATCTCTCATTTCAGTGTTGATTGTAGGGACATTTAACTAATGAATCAGCTAACCTTGTTGAATGACGATTTTTGGGTGATTCAACGTATCTGAAAGGAACATTTTAAAAAAAGGAAAGACACAGGATAAACACATACATAGGAATTACCTTTTTTGCTTGTCAAGATTTTTCGAAAATTGGTTACGGTCAAAAGTCAAAACCAAACCCCCACTTCCGGAAATCCTGGCTACGCCACTGAATAGGCCTATTGAAGTTGGCCAGATTGCAGCGTTTTAAAAAACCAGGAGACCAGTTTTGAATACAATTCTCTGTTCAACCGGCAGCCAGTGTAACTTTTGAAGAACAGGCGCTTAGGCCTAATATATGATCATGCTTACGAGTTTTTGTAATGGCTCGGGCAACAGAATTCCGAATCCTTTGAAGCTTTTGCATATTAGATCTGGTCATGCCATTGTAAAGGAAATTGCAATAATCAAGCCTGCTGCTGACGAGGGCGTTAGCAAAAGGAATCAGAGCGGTTTGAGCACAAGATCACGAATTCGTCGAATGTCTCTGATATCTTGAGCGTAGACCTATGGGTCCTTAAATAATTATTCAATACGTTATGTTCAAAATAGCAACAGTGTTTATGGCGTTCACCTGTGTCTTTTGAAAGCGAAATAAATAATTAATTATTAGTCCCAAAGACAGGACTCGTATGGCTGCGCTGATCTCCGTTTCAGAGACTCTCGGCCAGCGTGCAATACTACAGACACGGGACCAGTAGTACTACTGTTCATTTTGTCTCTCTGTATGCCTAAGTGACCGGAGATCAGCACTGGCCCCAACGACCGAATCCGGGCACGAGAAAACTTTACTTTTTACATTGTAAATTAATGTAATATACTATAAAACTAAGCGCTACATAACTTCACAGTAATGTGTGTGTTGTCGCCAGGTGTCGACTGTTTGTCTTCGCCGGTCTTCGGTTGATGTTCGTCGGGAGATTATTTTTCGATTTTAAACTTATTTTTGATTAAAATTTAAAGAGATTAAATGACGATTTGTGTGGATTTTCTTGGGAGGCGGTCGATGTCTGAGCCGTTGATATGAGCGCCAAACCCCCGAAGTCACCGGGAATATCACCGTCTAAGTTAAAATCCGTCGATGGTATTAAATAAATAATAATAATATTTAATAATAATATAATGAATAACAATAATCGCAATAGCAAAATAAGCACTGATTTCAAATAATATAAGGAATTATGTAGCAACAGCTTAGTATTAAATGAATGCATAAATTTCCTAATTCGTAATAATAATAATAATTTATTATTATTATTTATTAATATTTAATAATAATAATTGGATTTTGAGTGGTCTGGTTGGATATCTTTTGTGTTAAAAGCTGTTGACGTTATTTGGTAAAGTGTCTTTTTCACTTCACACTGATTTCTAATCGCTACATTCAGCGGTTTATTTAGTGCCACTATCCGTTTCCAAACACGTTTTTGTTGTGTTGGATTTATACAGAGCCATTTCACACGTTTGTTATTACCAGCTTTGTAGGATTTATGTAGGGCTATTTGCATAAGCGTCAACTTGGTTGAAAAATGTGGCCCTAACCCTATCTATATCACCGCTTCCTTAACCTTCCAGAGCCTAGACTCTCAAAAAGTGGTGGGGGCTCGAGCCTAGAGACCTAATGGAAATTTGCGCCTATGCCTATTTGTTTTTAAGGGCCAGACAGTAGCGTGCAGAATGGGGGCCAGTGAGGCGGAGGTCCGGGATGCCGACCACATGGAGGCACCAAATGTGATATTGACTTGGTGACCATTTTTTTGCTCATCGAACATTTTTTATTGACTTGGCCCAATGGCCCCAGTCGCCCACCACTCTGTACACCACCGGGGCCAGGCTTACGAATGATATTATTGTCGAAGTGTCCATTTGATGTGCTTAGTTTCTCATGTAATTCTTGTAGTGACTGCTCGAGAAGTGAAACCTTTGAGCAAATTGAAGAGACTCAGACGACGGCTTTCGGCGAGCTTTGGGAGACTGTGTGAGTAATACACGCTCCCTTCCAGATTACCAGTACTTGTATGTAATGTAACTAATAATAATATTATTAATAATAATAATTATGTGCTTTTATAGCACCATTTCTAACATGCTAAAGATATCAATCGATGGTACTTCTAATCCATCAGCAAAAGACCGGGTCATTACAGGAATCAGTGAGAAACAACAAGCAAGGCTGAGCTACAGAGGATATGCTAATTTAAAGAGAGATGAGTTTTTAGGACTTCGAGATCGGAAAATACAACGTTTATGTAGTGCCTCTTTGTGACAAATACTCTGTGACACTTAAAAGATAAAACTGCAATGTTGTTTTTCACATGCTGATAATTGGCAGGAATTGTTCATGTTTTTGTTGATTAATTTGAAGATCATATATATATATATATATATATATATATATATATATATATATATATATATATATATATATATATATAAAACATTGAGGCAAACAAGTTATCATTTTCCATCAGGTGTATCCATATGGTCTGGTCAGTGTTTTATCCAGACCCCAGGCCTATGGGGCTGGGGGCAAATTGACTTGGCTGGTGGGACGCGACGCAGTTCGATGCAAAAATTTGTCAGTGCTTTGATATTTGGGGGAATTTCTCTCCCTCCCATCAAGGGGGATTTAAAACACTGGGTCCGATATTTCAGGAATTGAATTGCTTTGACAGAGTTTTTATCCATGTCTTATGATGAGGTGGAGTGTGTGTGGAATAAATTAAAGTTCGGAAAATGTTTTTGTAGCCCTGAGTTTTTCAAACTGCTCAGTGGCTCGCTCGGTAGAGCAGCTCTGAAACCGGGAGTTGTTCTGTCGGCCTGGGTTCGATACCCAGGTGGTCAGAGATGTCATTTCTCAGGCAGTCATGTAAAATGATCTGTGTAATTTGTCAGGGGTTACTGTGTGTGGGCTCTGATGTTTTAGCAGTGATAGATAGACAGTGAAGCTGTGGCAACTGTCTGCCAAAAAGGATTGCTGTGATAAATACCTGACAAAACAGATGCACACAATTATTATCAAAACACATACGACAACTGGTTGGTTACAGGAGTACAGACCATGACAGAAAGGGATTGAAGATGAGAAAAAGCACTGGAGAAAAAAGTCATTTGTAAGAATTAGGCTTTCATAAGCTCTACAGAAATTAGGTTGATTGCACTAATATTACTACTACTACTACTACTACTACTACTACTACTACTACTACTACTACTACTACTACTACTACTACTACTACTACTACTATTATTATTATTACTACTACTACTGCTACTACTACAACTACTGCTACTACTACTACTACTGCTAATACTAATACTACTGCTGCTGCTACTACAACTACTATTAGGTTGATTACTTTGCATTCTTATCAATTGTAAAGTATATAACTATATATGTGTATGTTTTGAAATGTTCTTGATCTACTCATTATAATCAAGCAGAATTGGAAATGTCAGATTTCGTATAACTTGGGTATTGAGCCATTTGAAGTCTTCTGTGGAGATTTAGCAAAGATTGCCTTAATAATTATAGGTTATTATTACAGACCGTGTAGAACTGTATTGTGTCTGTAGTGCCAGGTTATCCCGTCTGTTTATTCAACTAATGAATCACTTGTAGGCTTGTGTTTATACATGTTCCTCTGTTTTCGCAACTACGGTACTACTGTGTATGCGCCTATGTCTTTCTGTTTTGTCTTTGCAATGGTCTGTATTGCTTCTGTGCTATAGGAGTTTGCTTTTGAGTTACTGAGCATGGACTCATTGCATCTGCTTTTCCACAGACATCACCCTTTGCATTGTGTGTATGTGAGTGTGTGTGTGTGTGTGTGTGTGTGTGTGTGTGTGTGTGATCGTCTGTGCATTTTGCCACAGAACTTTTAGTATAAATGGGTTACTTGGGTTGGGAGGGGGGTTGGTTCCACATGGGGGGAATGGCGTGAATTCTGGAATTTTGAGACGAGATTCCTAGAACAGTTTTAAGCACATAGAATTTCCAGTTGATTGAAGCTCTGTTAGAGACTACAGAGAATTATTAATGTGGAGAATTATTACTTCTGCTGCCTCTCCTTGTGGTATCTCCTTGTTAACTGTGAACTGTTAACTGTGATTTAAAAGTGATTTAATATTTTGAATCTCCTTTGGTCTTTGTGTATTAGAAGCTAGGATGAAATCCTGATAGCTGTGCTTTCATTGTCTTTCATGTTTGCAGTCATTTTGTCACTGGTTAATTAATAAATGCCTGTAAGATGAATATGCTATATTGGAAATAGGGGAGAATGGTATTGGAAATAGGGGAGAATGGTGCACTGTGATTACTGATGTGACTGACCTTTCCAGCTTGACCTGGCTCTATTTGGAACTGAAATTGGTGTGCCATGGCTGGTGCCCTAGGCATTATGATAGTGGCACAATAAAAGTTGATTGATTGCAGTTGAATTTTGAACAGGTGTCAGTAGGTTCCTATGAGTCATCTATATATTAATACCACATTACATTACATTACTAGCATCCCTCCAGGGTAGAATCTGTGTAACCATTAGAGCCTAGCACTGTTCAACTTCTCAGAAAAGCAGTGGGGGGCTTAGTACACCATCCCAAATTTTTTTAACATAATTGGAGGTTGGGCAGTTACCACCCAAAATTGTCCACCTCATTTGGGGGCTTGGCCTTGATCAGCGGGTGGTTATACCTCTTGTACCCCCTTGGAAGGCCCATGGAGAGCTGTAATGGGAGCCCCATCACATTTGTGGGATGCCAAAAATTGACCCTCCTCTCCATGACCCTCGTCCCTGACATTTTGAATATTGGGGTCTGGTGGGTCTCGGCTATTGATCGAATACCTTGAGTAATGTGCTCAACATGGCATAACCAAATCATCTTCAGGCTTGTACTCAACATCGGATGGCCTCTTCTATAGATATTTTAGGCGTCACCTTAAAACATATTTATTTCCTCCTTAAGTCTTGGTATTGCCCTGATTGATTTTTGGTTTTTGACCTGGACCGAACCGACCCTCCTCAGCTACAGTCTGCTCTGCCGATGAGCACTGCGGTTTGTGGTCTGAGGCGTCCCCGATGAACACCTATGTGTTTGAAACGGACGATAAAATTAAATTAATAATAATAATAATAATAATAATAATTGGCAATTTTTGTCCATGCATTACTTGCTTTGGTTCCTTGTGCTTCTGACACAGGGCAGATCCTACTGAACCATTTAAAGTCCGGCTGTTATTATTATTTATATTATTGTGCTTGACTACTGCATCTATGTCTGTAATAAGTTCCTTTCTGTTATATTCAGGCATATTCATCACTGTTTGAAATTGGAAAGAAGTGTTGTGGTTAATAATTAATACTACTACTACTACTACTACTACTACTACTACTACTACTACTACTACTACTACTACTACTACTACTACTACTACTACTACTAATAATAATAATAATAATAATGACTGGATTCTAACAGGGGCATAGCCAGGAATTTGATTTGGGGTGTACGGTATAAATTTGGTGGTATATATATTGCTATATATATTATATAGCATGTATATAATATATGTATGCATGTTTTATATATATTGATATACCCAACCCCCACCCGTCGCCATGCCCCTGGATTCTAGGTCATTTAGTAGGATTTCTCTTATGTTGACAATCCAAAATTACTTACACAGCCCTTTTTTCCAGCATCCATTTAATTAAGAAAGCAAACAGTCCAGATGTCTCACTCTTGGAGTTTGGTCTGCAGAAGATTTGTATATATTTGGGTGTTGACATCTGCCTTGTATTTGTGTGTACAGCGTGGCTGGATAGTGGTCCATGTGCGGCCATTCGGCTAGCATTGCCTTACCCCTCCCCTCTCCTCTCCTCCCTCCTTCCGGTAAACAGAAGTTACCAGTAGTTACTCTTGACTGGCTTTGATCTTCCAAGGCTCTTGCTGGCTCATGTGTTGGTGAGAATTTAGTGGAGTGGCTGGCTTGAATGGGGAATTGGAAATGAACTCTTAGATGAGGTTGGATATGATGACAACCCCTTGGAAGTGACTGCTCCTGTTAAATATCTGTTGAATTATACTGTATTATTAAGGCCATTAGTGAGCAAGGCTTTGTTTAGCTGAATCCTTCCTAAGCATTAGCAGAGGCGGCTTCACGGGGGGCCCCCAGGGACATGTGCCCTTCTATTGAATGCCTGTCTCCCCAGTGGCCCCCATACTTTAGTGCACTCATTCTAAGCAACTAGACTTCCCCAAGTTTATGCTCCCATGCTTAGAAGTTACTGCCCCAAAGCCCCCCCCCCCACTTGCTAAATCCTGGAGCTGCCATTGAGCTTTAGAGAAGTACTTTGAAACTTCTGTATTTTTGTATAATAATGATGATGATGATGATAATAATAATAATAATAATAATAATAATAATAATTTTGGATTTTAACTTTAAGTGGCTTAGTTGGATCTCACCTGTGTTAAAAAGTATGGGTGTACAGGTACTTGTCAAGAGCTTTGAGTTACCCCTCCCCTCCAACCTCTCCTCCCATTCAACTGCAGTCTGCTGACCTGAACAGGGCACTGTATTGCCGCATTTCTTCCAGACAATAGTTGTCTCGGATGACTGAAATTTTGAAAAATTGAAATTTCTAAAAATTGATATCTCGTAGACTGTACGGCTGATTTTGTTGAAATTTGCATATTTTCTGTGGATTAGATGGAATTTAATGTGGATAAAGTTTTATAGATTTTGAATAAAATTTGTTGAAGTTATAATATGTTTTCTAAAATGGTGCCACTTCAATTGGGGACACATGCAGTGGCGGCTCCACATGGGGCCCGGGGGGGGGCCATGTCCCCCTATTGAGTGTCTGGCCACCAGATGATCTGGCCACCTCATGATTAGAAGTTGCCACCCCAATGGTCCTCCACTTGCCAAATCCTGGAGCCGCCACTGGACACATGCAGTGCATGTTTTGTCACAGCTGAATTGGATGGAGTGATGGTGTAAGTTCTGTCAAATGCTTTGTTCAGAATGAGATTCCTGAGCTATGAAATACCTCCATTTATAATGCCTTTAAGTGACTGCGTGATTCATTGTCGTGCTGCTTCATCTTGATGGGTTTAGGGGTGACAGTTAAGGGTCTCAAGTAATTTAAAGTTGTAAGTCACAACAACTTAATCAAGCTTAATATCTCTTTCAGTGTTGGTGGCACTGTTTTATCGTTAGTATTCTTTGTGAATGTAGATACAGTTAAACCCGCTTAATTGCATAGGTGCCGTGCAAGCCTTGCTTATGCAATTAACTGGGCTAAGCGAAAAGCCGGGACGTGTGATAATTAATTGTATGCACAAAACACTGGTTCGGGTTTTTATGTTGTTATGCGATTATGCGGGTTATGCAATTAAGCAGTATGCGATTAAGTGGGATCCACTGTATTTGTAGCTTGAATGTATCTACCGGTATATGTAGTTTGAATGTAGCTACTTGTGTAGCTCTTAATATTATTAGTATTATTGTTG
Organism: Metaphire vulgaris; assembly: GCA_018105865.1. NCBI lineage: Eukaryota > Metazoa > Annelida > Clitellata > Crassiclitellata > Megascolecidae > Metaphire > Metaphire vulgaris. The sequence continues at coordinate 13,703,898 of CM030852.1, forward strand.
TTATTATTATTATTATTATTATTATTATTATTATTATTATTATTATTATTACTATTGTTATTACTGTAGTTATCCTAAGAGAAACATAGTGGTTCTCATACAGGGCAGACCCTACTTAACCACTTTAAACCTTATTATTAATTATATATTATTGTTTACACTCAAACTTTTAGCTTTGAAGCTATCATGCATATTTGAATTTGTCACAAGAATATGGTAACTGGATGTTTGGATCTAAAGTAATGATTTGTGTTGTTTTGAGTGTGTGAAGTGTTGGTGCCTTCAAGTTTTCTGGCTAGGGGTTTGCACTTTTTTCCAATTACTGTTATTGACTTGATGCCATTTTATTGTAGATAATATCTCAACATCTGTCAAAATTATGCCTCTGACCATGATGGCCACCAACCTGTTATGCCGTGAGATCCATTTGAAATGATGGACTTTGTTCCAACTGCCATTTCGTTAAACGGTCTGACTGCTGGAATTGCCCGTCAGTAATTGTTACAGCATCACAAACCAGACAGATTCAGTTCATGGATTAGTCTGACTCACTCACTCACTCACTCACTCACTCGCTCACTCACACTCACTTACTCACACTCACTCATCCATTTTGAGCTGGCTTACTGACTGACTTACTGACTGACTGACTGACTGACTGACTGACCGGCTGACTGATTAACTCACTGACCCACTGACTGGCCCACTGACTGATTCACTGGCCCAGGAACTTATCCATTTGTTGTGGGCAGAACTGTTGCATAATAATAATTCCTGTCTGCAACTGTTGTGGTTATTTGTAACTTTGATTGCTTAACCCCTTAACAGGGGATCCCGGATATATCCGTCCATTTTACATTGAGTTACAGTTAAATACACGGTTAAGGGGTTAATGGGCCAAGACATCACGCAGTCTTGCTCTGTCGTTTGCTGGCCCATTGTCATTTGCATCTGCCAATTCAAATCTTAAATTCCAATATCATCTTGTTGGTTTCCTCTGTTGACCGCTTACTGGTTAGGATGCCATTGGAAATATCCAGTGGTAGATATTAATGGCTTTGGATCACTGTTATGAGATACTTATCATATAAAAATTGGTGCTATAAAAATCTTATTTTGATGATGTTATCATATGATAAAAGTTATTGTTATTATTATCACTTTATTATTATTATTATTATTATTATTATTATTATTATTATTATTATCACATATTATATTATTGTTATCTTCATTATCACTTTGGTTGCCTTTTTTGTTTTTAACATTATTGAAAAGAAATTTTCTGTCTTTGATGAATTTGTTATTATTTGAATTTTGTGATATACAGTGAGGTTGTTTGTACAAAGTTATGGAAAATTTTGGAACCCATTTTAATAAGATTCTTCTTGATGAAGACAATCTCGATCCTCATCATCATCATCATCATCATAACTGAAGCAAATTCTAAGAGAGGAGATGTGCTTTTTCGCGGGAGAGAAGCCAGATTATTGGTACAATTAATGTTGGGCATAAGTGTAGCCTCAAGGGCTACGGGGGGACCAGCCCCCCTCAGTCTAGGCATAGACTGGTTGTGAGATTTGTGCTAAACCAATAGTGACATGTGTGAATAAAGATGATTGTGGGTAAGTTGTCTTACAATTATTTTTTCAAAATGCCCTTGTGGATTCAGCTGGATGATGAGGCTGCACTGTTTCCCCAGGTCCCTTATGGCTTGTGATGGTGCCCCACTTTCTGAACCCTGGGTATTGCTACTGATGTTGGGGCTTCTAGTGAACCCCCAGCTGTCACCAACCAGCTGCATTTTCTATAGTAAGGGTACCTTATTTAAAAACTTAAGTTCTTGAATTGAATCAAATCTGATCGAGACATGCCTATAACTATATCTAATCGTAAACTTCTATAGCGCCACTTCATAATGCACAGGAGCATCAACCGATGGCACACCAAAACCAAATCATTAAAGATCCAGGTCAAATCCAGGGTATCCGGCCGGACAAACGGGTGACAGTCTATGGTGGATAGGCCAGGTAAAAAATATGAGTTTCTAGATCTTGTTCTAAACATCTGTAATGAATTTGCAATGTGCACATGCTGAGGCAATGAGTTCCAGAGTTTAGGGGCGACCAATGAGAAAACACGAGAACCAAGAACTGTTGAGTATGGAAGAGGGAGAGAACTATTGCAGATGAGGATCTGGTATTTGTTTGTTTGTACAGGAAGTATTGAAAGGAGGTAACTAGGTTCATTGTAATAAAGTGTTTTGTATACCAAGGGGCAGATTTTAAAGTCTATCCTTTGTTGAATTGGAAACCAGTGCATGATGCCCTATAGCTATTATTATTATTATTATTATTATTAGTAGTAGTAGTAGTAGTAGTAGTAGAGTAGTAGTAGTAGTAGTAGTAGTAGTAGTAGTAGTAGTAGTAGTAGTAGTAGTAGTAGTAGTAGTAGTAGTAGTAGTAGACTAGTATTAGTAGTAGTTATAGTAGTGGTGTTGGTAGTGGTAGTAACAGGCCATAATGTGAATGAAAGGCCGGGTGAAATATAATGGATATTATACAGGCCTGATACTACTGAACCACTCTAAACCTTATTATTATTATTATTATTATTGTTGTTGTTGTTGTTGTTGTTGTTGTTGTTGTTGTTGTTACTGCTGCTACTGCTATTTCTACTATTATTGCTATTACTACATAATCTGTTGTACATAGAGAACAAATTTGTGACTTATTATTCAAATGCTTCATTTGCTTTCATTCTGTTGTGTCTTTGTCTTGTTATCAGCAACGTACGACCGTGTGCATAATTATGTATATATTATTTCCAGTGTTAAAACACAATGAAATATACGTACGTTAAAATACATAGCATCGCATAAGTGAACTGAAATGTTGAGACTAAGCAGAAAACTTTTACCAGTACTTGCTACTCTATTGTTTAGATTTAATTGCGCATAATAGCTAGCAATAGAGAACCGTATTTTTACGTACTACTGGTATATGCGTATTTTACTTTTGGATATAAAATATGTGTAGTATGCATATTTTATATTGGGGCCTTGTGTATGGTTGTATCTTGGTTATCAGCAGGTTAGGTTTCCGGGTACTCAAGTGCATAAAAGTAAGCTGTTACTATGGTACAATTTTCCAAAGTGCTATATAAATCCATGAGAATTTCTTACTTACTTACTCCATTTGGAGTTGAATCTTATAAGCTTGTCCATTCAGTACTAAACGCTTTGCTGTAATGTATTTTTATGCTTTCCCGCAGCTGGAAAATGAGTAAGATAACAGATCACCAGTTGGAACATCTGTTGTGATTCATGAGGCGGAAACAGAAAATGGAAAAGAGAAAGAATATGGAAGGCTTGAACAAAACAACAGATAAGGAAAGGAGGAGGAGAAAGTGGTTATGGTAAGCAGAAGGAGGGGTTGCAAGGTTTAGAAGAGGATAGGTACAATTGGGAGAAGATTAGTCGGTAATAAACGAGGTAAAGGAAGTTGTGGTGGTGGGAAATTAGAAATAGATTGCGGTGCAAAGGGTGTGTGCTTGTGCGTGTGTGTGTGTGTGTGAAGAGGGATCTTGAGCTGTTATCTTTTAGGCATTGGGGGCTATGAGAGAGGTGGTAAGGTAATATTTTGCATATCCTGTTGATTGTTCTTGTCTTGTTGGTCTGTGTGAAACTTGTCATGTTTTATTTTGTTGTAGCTCTGTCAAAGGAGGAGAATGGAACGAGAGAAAGACAAAATGTAGGTCATCCAATCACTTCCTCCCTTACTGCTTTTAATTTAGAATGTATTAAGGTCAGTAAGAGTAAAGCATAATTGATATTTTGGCTTGGAGCAGCTGACAACAGCCACTGATGAGTTGTTATAATTAGCAATTTAGGATTGTCTTTTGTGGCTTATTGTTGTGAGTCCTTTTAACAAAAACAGCTGTCAGTTGTGATGGAAGTTATGAGATTTATGGTAATCGAGGACTTTCCAGATGTCTGTCTCTAATCTAATCTTGAACTTCTATAGTGCCGCTTCAAAATGCACAGGGGCATCAACCGATGGCACACCGAATCCAAATCATTAAAGATCCAGGTCAAATCCATGGTATCCGGCCGGACAAACTGGTGACAGTCTATGGTGGGTGAGCCAAGTGAAAAAAGATGGGTTTTTAATCTTGTTCTAAACATCTGTAATGAATTTGCAATGCACACATGAGGCTGAGACAATGAGTTCCAGAGTTTGGGGCGGCCACTGAGAAATGTTTCCAGTGGTGGTAGCATTGGCAATGAAGCTGTTGTTATTATTAATATTACTGTTAACTATTATGCTATTCAATCAGGTCAGTTTCAATTCAATCAAGTCAGTTTATTTCTCAAAGACATCATGTTGTTTACAAAACAAGAAAAAAAACTTAACTATTAGTTAATAGAGTACATGTATACCGGGTATATCAGTATTATATTATAAACCAAAATTGTCTTAATCTGAGCAGTCTCTACTGCACAATGACACCAAAGTTACTTTAGTTATTGATAGATTGATATATTAAACTGATTGATAACAAATTTGACCAGTGCCATGGTACATAATAGAATTATCATTGAGAAAAGGGTTGACCTAAGGGAATAGGATCCCCTATGTTGGTCAACCTTAGATAATTGAATACTGTAGTTGTACTATAATACTATTACTATTATTATTATTATTATTATTACTATTACTAATCTGTCCTATGTAGAGGACAAATTTGTGACTTGGGCCAGATACTCTGTGTGTCGAATGATACTTTTAGCAGTGATTAAAAACCAATTTCTGCATGAAGTTATTTCTACTAAGGTTGTTAACAGTTGACAGGCCCTAAGATCAAGGACCGGTCCTTTTAACCGTATCCGCTTACCGGTAACCGTAATTTCAATTTGAAAACATCAAAACGCTTTACAGTATACCGGTAATATTGACTACCGTTCTTCATAAGTACATATTTTCTTTGCAATCTGTATCACTATTTCATGCTTAACTTCATTGAAGAGATATAATTCAATTTATAATTAACAATTAATGCAGCACCATTGTTATTTTGCTATTTACCAACATTTTGCCACATCACACTTCTACCGTTGCTGCGGCACACAGGTTGGGAAGCATTGCATTAACATATTGGTACCAAGTCATATTTCGGTACATTGCATATCGGTAAAGAATTACCGTATGAGAAGGGAAAAGCAGTAGAAGAGAAGCAATCTGCACTTGCCCAACATTATGGTGGCTGAAACCAATCGTGCTCTTTTTGTTGTTAACGTTTTCGCGTCGACGTGCATTTTTTCAGAAAATGTCGAATCCGAAGGGGAGAGGGGGAAAGATCGCCTATTGGCGAAAACTTAACCGGGTGATTGATGGGCTCATAATTCTTCGGGGAGATTTCCACGCAATCTGCTTCGATGTCCCTTAGGTGGACGTTGGGACCTAGATGAGCGAGTGATGGTTCTTGACGTCGGCATTGTGCCAGTTGATAGTATAGATGGATGTGTGTGCGCATGTGTGTGTGTGTGTGCGTGTGTTCAGATGTGGCTATTTACCCTGTCAATAGCGTCTAATGTCTGCAAATCTCAGCACTCTGATGAAGGGCTCTTGCTATGGCCATGGATAGTGTTCGCTTAGATGTTGCTACTTTATCCTCTGGGTTTTGATCGCAGTCAGAAACCAGGTTTCTGTTGTGTTTCACACTGTGGAGTACCTAAGGTACAGCAGGTAGGGCAGACGCCCTTGGTGCCACTTGAAGGGGTTGTCAAAAACTCCGATCTTGCTCTACTTGGCATAGAAAGGGAAGATATATGGTGAAATCTGACTTTGAGGGGCACATCATAGACCAGTTTGCATCAGTAAAAGCATGAAAACTGCATCTGTAGTTGTAATCTTGTATCAATAAAACATACGGTATAGTTTTTAGTAACCCTTGCTGACATAATAAGAAACCTTAAATAACCCGTTTTTTCCAGAAAGATAAGTAACCTTAGATAACCTTTGAAAACCTTAAAGTTCCTACGAAAACCAGGATTAAAAGGTTCATTCAACTGTTTGAATATGAATTGAAACATATGAGTTGATCATAGTTGTTCGTAACATTGTCTTGTAATGACTATTTGCTACAGTAGTGCTGGATTAAGTTAATTTACTCAACTACAGAGTTATTACCCGTAAGCTGTTTAGTCAGCAGAAATATGACATCATAATCATCATAGAATATCAAAATTACTGTAGTCAATAACGTTGTGAATGACTATGCAATAAAATGTCATGATTTGTTAATTAACGACTTGGCAATCTGCTAGCTTAATTTTCCAACCTCCTGCCATGGACGTCAAATAGCCTAGGTATACGACCCTGATTTCGCAAGTCTGGTATTGTGACATGGATGAGTGTACAGTAGCAACTTGAAATCCAAATTTTGGCAATCATGCTCATATTGGCTGTAGTCATGGTAGCCTGTCTTTACCATTTTGCTGTTTTCTTGTAAGCCTGCCTCATTCTGCAACCATGTTGTACCTTGTCAATATCACAGGTAATCCAGCCAGGTGCAAGACATATTCCTTACAGAGAGTAGTAGCTCACAGTTTAGTGATCTTGAATAATTTACTTCCTGAATTAACTAATTAGTATACAAGAGCTTTGTCTTGCTTGGCAGATTTTAGAAATTGTGTATGGAAATCAAAGTTAAATATAGCATGTAAGATTCCAGATCACATTGTGGTCCAATATATCCCAAATGCTTTTTATTATGGCTATAACTTTGTCAAATTTTAACCAATCTTGATAAAACTCTGCAAGAATGTAGCTGAGAGTATTTTCAACACACCTATATTCAGGTTGTTCACAGCATGTTTTATTTGTAGCTATGGTACTTGTATATCACTAAACAAAGCACTTTGCATTTATAGTCAAAGCCAAAATAATAAAAAGGGTTTGGAATTTATTGGACCACAGTGTATATTTTGTATGTGTGTGTGTGTGTGTATATATATATATATATATATATATATAATTTTATTTTATTTATATATATTATATATATATACCGTATATTATATGTGTGTGTATATTGTGTGAGTATGAATATATATTTGTATATATATATATATATGAATTATGCTTAGATAGTACAATGCTGTATTAATGTATTAGTTAATATTGCCGGTAGGCATGCACATTGTGGGTGGCTTTCATTTCCAGTGTCTATGTGTAGATATGAATATTCACCATGGTGCAAGTTTAAAAATGCAAACTCAGATGAACGCCAGACATCATTTTGGTTGAGACTCAGTATAGGTTTGGTTAGGCGCTGCCAACACGGACACTTAACACATCCACTGTGGTACCCTCCCTTGCCCCCCGTTAAGGGGCTTTGACTGTTGGTAGGGTGGGTGTTAGTTGGTTTCTCTTTTGAGCAGTGTACTAATGCATAAATAACTCCTCCACCTCCAGTGGGGAGTGATTCACGGAGTATTATTGTTGCTTTCAAGTGCTCAAGTTTGCCTTGTGTCTCGCCTTGCCTCATAAAGAAGCTGTGACTACAGTTATACCTGGCTCCTGTCAATCTTCAATTTAGACAGAGGTTCCCAGTAATGCGTTCATTCATGTTCTCGTCGGTCACTATCTGTAAGGTTTTCTTCTGTGAAAGCTGAGCCAAAACTAGTTATTGTTAAATCTCACCGAAAAGACCGATTATCTATTATCTATTCTATTTACCTTTTTAAACCCAGGTGCAAAAGCATTTGCCATTCAGTTTCATTTTTTCTCTCTCAAAATTTGCAATAAATGTCTTTGTTTACATGTGACTGATGCTTGAATATGCTCACTTATGCATACCACAGTGGCCAGGATGGCCAATAAAACAACAAAACTTAATCTTGAAACACTTCAAGAAGTTTATATAGCAGCTATATGTGTGTGTGTGTGTGTGTGTGTGTGTGTGTGTATGACTGTATGTGTATATATATATATATATATATATATATATATATATATATATATATACAGTACTGCTCAAAAAATTGTTAACACACGTGGATGTCGAAGCAAAATATATTTTTTCTACTGTATTTTTTCATTAATGATACTATTCCGCGATTGATGTATTGATGTACAGAAGGCTATAGATATGCAACAATAGTTGACCATTTTTGTGGCATTTTGAACGCTCTAGAATACAATTGAGACCCAATATACTACGGTTTTGGTTCTCTGCCAGGAGGTCACTTAGTTATTATTATTGTTGTTGTTGTTATTATTATTCATCATGTTCTCTCTCCTGTGACAGGTTCAGGGCTCCATTGTTTCCTTTTTTCTCTCTGTTCCTTGCCTCTTCTTTGATTTCTGCATAGGTTTTGTGTGGCTATGCATCTATTTACATCATCCAGTCCAATAACATTCTCCTTGGTCTTCCTTTTGTCTTTCTTCTGGATATATTCCCTCAATTACTGTTCTAATTTATGATTCTCCTCTTAGCATGTGTTCAATCCAGTTCCTCTGTCTTGATGGTGTTAATCAGCAATCTTTGTTATTGGTGTTATTATTGCAGTTTCTTAAATCTGCTCCCGAAGGTTGTGACAACCGAAACCTCTCCGGGTCGGTTCTTGCAACATCTCGAGACGCATTTGTTTAATGTTTCTTTCCCTGTACAGCGCTTTTGACTTTAGCCACCTAGCTATGTTACTGCGCTTAAGAAATTGTCAAGTTTAATAATAATAATAATAATAAATGCACCACTTACAAATTGAAACTATAAACTCATTATATGAGACCAGAAACTCATTATATATAAAATTGAGCAAATCAGACAATCAATAAATATCTCAGTAGAATTCTGCATGTATACATATATACCAGTGGTTATTTTCTTGTTTTCAATATTGAAATATAGATCTGTGATGTGAATGAAATGAAGCAAAGCTGTTTGAAGCTGGACTGTCAAAGCACTTAGACTGAATAGTTTTGAGCTGTTTTTAAAAATATTTCATTGGGGTTGGTTAAGCATCAGAGGCCATTGGATGGACTGTTCCAAATCTGGCCCACTGCCTGAAATGTTTGATTGTTTGTTATAATGGATTCGGTTATAAAGCACCGCAATGTACAGTCCTGCACGATGCACTACCATATTGGATGGTATTGGATATAATGTCCCTCGGATTTAGCATACTGAATTTTACAGACCCGCTAATTACATTATAATGAGGTTCTACTGTGTTATTCTTTGTTTTATCTGGTATTTTTTTAAAATCTTCGTTTCAGACTACAGCGGCAGCCAACGAGAGACAGCACGGTGCCGACGGATCGTGCCGGACTCCGCTGGTCTTCCACAGCCTGAACGTCACGCCGGACCACACGCTTTCCACCCACCGTACGGCGAACTCCGTTACGACCTCGCTTGACGAGATGATGCTGCACCAGTCGCCGGGGTGCCAGTACGCGAAGAACCACGAGGGAAAGTCCAGTCACCGCCTGGGCGGGCGGACTCGAAGCGCCGGAAGCACCAGCTCTAGTCGCGAGACGCGTTGTAAGTCAGGTGAGGGGACGTCATCTCTTTGATATCGCGACATGCACGCAGGTATAGTTGAGTTCAGGTGACACGAATTTGTAACTGAAAATTCTTACCAAAGTGCAGACTAGTATTGCTGAGCTTAAGGGCTGTGTGTTTGGTGTTCTTGTGGTTTGATAAAACGTAGAAATTTCAGATTTCGTTTCTTTGCACAACCGAAAATACCTGACAATTTGCGCTTGGTTGCTGCAGCCAAGAAAGCATTTATTTGAGAAGATCTTCTAGTTTTTAGTATTTTTATTTCTGCATTCTTATGTAATAAATACAACATTTTCGGGCCTCTTGGTATTGCCACAGTCAATGATTGTTATAAAGAAGTGAAATGGACAACACAGTTGAAAAAAATGACCTCAGCAAAGTATGGGGCAATGGGAGAAGCTTATTTAGAAAGAGTTTAAAAGTTTTTTAGTCTTGAGTCCAATGTTCCCTCTAATTCTTGAGGGTCCATGTGCACAAGAAATTTCTCTTGGGCAACAATTTCCCAATTGACTAACTATATATGTCAAACAGGGTATTAATTATATAGTACTTTTGTGGTCTATAAAACTTGAGATACAAGAAACCAGCTATATCTAGACCCCTCTTATCTCTCCATCAAGTTTGTAGACATTTGACAGAGAATAGATTCTGTATAGCGTCATTTCAAATGGCTCACCATTTTCCGTGGCATTTCGAATGCTCTAGAATAAAAGTGAGGCAGCATATATTGACAATTCTAGTACAGTTTGACTCAGCTAAGCTGGGGAAACACGAATATGTGGTTTTAATTTATTTCATCACTCTTCTGAGTTTTGCATATCAGCCTACTGTATCACTAGTCTTTGCATTGTCCAATGTCAAACAGGGTATCAATAATATAGTATTTTTGTGGGCTATAAAACTTGAGATACAAGAAACCAGCTATATCTAGACCCCTCTTATCTCTCTATTGATTTTGTAGACATTTGACAGAGAATAGATTCTGTATTTGTAGGCCTATAGTCATTTTCAAATGGCTCACCATTTTTCGTGGCATTTCGAATGCTCTAGAATAAAAGTGAGGCAGCATATATTGACAATTCTAGTACAGTTTGACTCAGCTAAGCTGGGGAAACACAAAAATGTGGTTTTAATTTGTTTCATCACTCTCCTGAATTTTGCATATCAGTCTACTGTATCACAAGTCTTTGCATTGTCCAATGTGAAACAGGGTATCAATTATATAGTATTTTTGTGGTCTATAAAACTTGAGATACAAGAAACCAGCTCTCTTAAACCCCTTCTTATCTCTCTTTGATTTTGTAGACATTTGACAGAGAACAGATTTCTGTAAAGACTTTGTTTCAAAGTTCTTTCATTTTTCGTGGCATTTCAATGCTCTAGAATAAAAAGAGGCAGAATATATTGACAATTCTAGTACAGTTTGACTCAGCTAAGCTGGGGATACACGAAAATGTGGTTTTAATTTGTTTCATCACTCTTCTGACTTTTGCATATCAGTCTACTGTATCACTAATCTTTGCATTGTCAAATGTCAAACAGGGTTATCAATAATATAATATTTTTGTGGTCTATAAAACTTGTCATACAAGAAACCAGCTCTCTCTAAACCCCTCTTATCTCTCTATTGATTTTGTAGACATTTGACAAAGAACAGATTTCTGAAAGACTTTGTATAGTGTTGTTTCAAATGGATCACCATTTTTCGTGGCATTTCGAATGCTCTAGAATAAAAGTGAGGCAGAATATATTGACAAATTCTAGTACAGTTTGACTCAGCTAAGCTGGGGATACACGAAAATGTGGTTTTAATTTGTTTCATCACTCTTCTGACTTTTGCATATCAGCCTACTGTAGCACTAATATTTGCATTGTCAATGTCAAACAGGTTATCAATTATATAATATTTTTGTGGTCTATAAAACTTGTCATACAAGAAACCAGCTCTCTTAAACCCCTTCTTATCTCTCGTTGATTTTTAGACATTTGACAGAGAATAGATTTCTGAAAGACTTTTTTCATAGTGTTTCAAATGGATCACCATTTTTCGTGGCATTTCAATGCTCTAGAATAAAATTGAGGCAGAATATATTGACAATTCTAGTACAGTTTGACTCAGCTAAGCTGGGGATACACGAAAATGTGGTTTTAATTTGTTTCATCACTCTTCTGACTTTTGCATATCAGCCTACTGTAGCACTAATATATGCATTGTCAATGTCAAACAGGTTATCAATTATATAATATTTTTGTGGTCTATAGAACTTGTCATACAAGAAACCAGCTCTCTTAAACCCCTTCTTATCTCTCGTTCGATTTTTAGACATTTGACAGAGAACAGATTGCTGAAAGACTTTGTAGGCCTATCATTTCAAATGGATCACCATTTTTCGTGGCATTTCAATGCTCTAGAATAAAATTGAGGCAGAATATATTGACAATTCTAGTACAGTTTGACTCAGCTAAGCTGGGGATACACGAAAATGTGGTTTTAATTTGTTTCATCACTCTTCTGACTTTTGCATATCAGCCTACTGTAGCACTAATATATGCATTGTCCAATGTCAAACAGGTTATCAATTATATAATATTTTTGTGGTCTATAGAACTTGTCATACAAGAAACCAGCTCTCTTAAAGCCCTTCTTATCTCTTGTTCGATTTTTAGACATTTGACAGAGAACAGATTTCTGAAAGACTTTGTTTTGTCAAATGGCTCACCATTTTCCGTGGCATTTGAATGCTCTAGAATAAAAGTGAGGCAGAATATATTGACAATTCTAGTACAGTTTGACTCAGCTAAGCTGGGGATACACGAAAATGTGGTTTTAATTTGTTTCATCACTCTTCTGACTTTTGCATATCAGCCTACTGTAGCACTAATATATGCATTGTCAAATGTCAAAAACAGGTTATCAATTATATAATATTTTTGTGGTCTATAGAACTTGTCATACAAGAAACCAGCTCTCTTAAACCCCTTCTTATCTCTCTATTGATTTTTAGACATTTGACAAAGAACAGATTGCTGAGATTTCTGAATAGCATCATTTCAAATGGATCACCATTTTTCGTGGCATTTCAAATGCTCTAGAATAAAAATTGAGGCAGAATATATTGACAATTCTAGTACAGTTTGACTCAGCTAAGCTGGGGATACACGAAAATGTGGTTTTAATTTGTTTCATCACTCTTCTGACTTTTGCATATCAGCCTACTGTAGCACTAATATATGCATTGTCCAATGTCAAACAGGTTATCAATTATATAATATTTTTGTGGTCTATAGAACTTGTCATACAAGAAACCAGCTCTCTCTAAACCCCTTCTTATCTCTCGTTCGATTTTTAGACATTTGACAGAGAACAGATTTCTGAAAGACTTTGTGGCCTATAGTGTTGTTTCAAATTCACCATTTTTCGTGGCATTTCAATGCTCTAGAAAAAATTGAGGCAGAATATATTGACAATTCTAGTACAGTTTGACTCAGCTAAGCTGAGGATACACGAAAATGTGGTTTTAATTTGTTTCATCACTCTTCTGACTTTTGCATATCAGCCTACTGTAGCACTAATATATGCATTGTCAAATGTCAAACAGGTTATCAATTATATAATATTTTTGTGGTCTATAGAACTTGTCATACAAGAAACCAGCTCTCTTAAACCCCTTCTTATCTCGTTCGATTTTTAGACATTTTTAGACATTTGACTGAAATAGATTTCTGAATAGTGTTTGTTTCAAATGGATTCCATTTTCGTGGGCATTTCAATGCTCTAGAAAAAATTGAGGCAGAATATATTGACCAATTCTAGTACAGTTTGACTCAGCTAAGCTGGGGATACACGAAAATGTGGTTTTAATTTGTTTCATCACTCTTCTGACTTTTGCATATCAGCCTACTGTAGCACTAATATATGCATTGTCAATGTCAAACAGGACATCAATTATATAATATTTTTGTGGTCTATAGAACTTGTCATACAAGAAACCAGCTCTCTTAAAGCCCTTCTTATCTCTCGTTCGATTTTTAGACATTTGACAGAGAACAGATTTCTGAAAGACTTTGTATAGTGTTGTTTCAAATTTCCATTTTTGGGGCATTTCAATGCTCTAGAAAAAAATTGAGGCAGAATATATTGACAATTCTAGTACAGTTTGACTCAGCTAAGCTGGGGATACACAAAAATGTGGTTTTAATTTGTTTCATCACTCTTCTGACTTTTGCATATCAGCCTACTGTAGCACTAATATATGCATTGTCAAATGTCAAACAGGTTATCAATTATATAATATTTTTGTGGTCTATAGACTTGTCATACAAGAAACCAGCTCTCTTAAACCCTTCTTATCTCTCTCGATTTTTAGACATTTGACAAAGAACAGATTTCTGAAAGACTTTGTATAGTGTTGTTTCATTTTTCGTGGCATTTCAATGCTCTAGAAAAAATTGAGGCAGAATATATTGACAATTCTAGTACAGTTTGACTCAGCTAAGCTGGGGATACACGAAAATGTGGTTTTAATTTGTTTCATCACTCTTCTGACTTTTGCATATCAGCCTACTGTAGCACTAATATATGCATTGTCAATGTCAAACAGGTTATCAATTATATAATATTTTTGTGGTCTATAGAACTTGTCATACAAGAAACCAGCTCTCTTAAACCCTTTCTTATCTCTCGTTCGATTTTTAGACATTTGACAGAGAACAGATTTGAAAAAACTTTGTATAGTGTTGGATTCCATTTTTCGTGGCATTTCAATGCTCTAGAAAAAATTGAGACAGAATATATTGACAATTCTAGTACAGGTTTGACTCAGCTAAGCTGGGGATACACAAAAATGTGGTTTTAATTTGTTTCATCACTCTTCTGACTTTTGCATATCAGCCTACTGTAGCACTAATATATGCATTGTCAAATGTCAAACAGGACATCAATTATATAATATTTTTGTGGTCTATAGAACTTGTCATACAAGAAACCAGCTCTCTTAAAGCCCCCTCTTATCTCTCGTTGATTTTTAGACATTTGACAAAGAACAGATTTCTGAAAGAGACTTTGTAGGCCTATTGTTGTTTCAAATTTTTTTTCGTGGCATTTCAATGCTCTAGAAAAAAATTGAGGCAGAATATATTGACAATTCTAGTACAGGTTTGACTCAGCTAAGCTGGGGATACACGAAAATGTGGTTTTAATTTGTTTCATCACTCTTCTGACTTTTGCATATCAGCCTACTGTAGCACTAATATATGCATTGTCAATGTCAAACAGGACATCAATTATATAATATTTTTGTGGTCTATAGAACTTGTCATACAAGAAACCAGCTCTCTTAAACCCCTTCTTATCTCTCTTTGATTTTTTTAGACATTTGAACAGATTGCTGAAAGATTTCTGGCCTATAGTTTCATTTCAAATGGATCACCATTTTTCGTGGCATTTCAAATGCTCTAGAAAAAAAATGAGGCAGAATATATTGACAATTCTAGTACAGGTTTGACTCAGCTAAGCTGGGGATACACAAAATGTGGTTTTAATTTGTTTCATCACTCTTCTGACTTTTGCATATCAGCCTACTGTAGCACTAATATATGCATTGTCAAATGTCAAACAGGACATCAATTATATAATATTTTTGTGGTCTATAGAACTTGTCATACAAGAAACCAGCTCTCTTAAAGCCCTTCTTATCTCTCGTTCGATTTTTAGACATTTGACAAAGAACAGATTTCTGAAAGACTTTGTATAGTGTTGTTTCAAATGGATCATTTTTTGTGGCATTTCAGAATGCTCTAGAAAAAATTGAGGCAGAATATATTGACAATTCTAGTACGGTTTGACTCAGCTAAGCTGGGGATACACAAAAATGTGGTTTTAATTTGTTTCATCACTCTTCTGACTTTTGCATATCAGCCTACTGTAGCACTAATATATGCATTGTCAATGTCAAACAGGTTATCAATTATATAATATTTTTGTGGTCTATAGAACTTGTCATACAAGAAACCAGCTCTCTTAAAGCCCTTCTTATCTCTCGTTCGATTTTTAGACATTTGACAAAGAACAGATTTCTGAAAGACTTTGTATAGTGTTGTTTCAAATGGATCACCATTTTTTTCGTGGCATTTCAAATGCTCTAGAAAAAAATGAGGCAGAATATATTGACAATTCTAGTACAGTTTGACTCAGCTAAGCTGGGGATACACGAAAATGTGGTTTTAATTTGTTTCATCACTCTTCTGACTTTTGCATATCAGCCTACTGTAGCACTAATATATGCATTGTCAAATGTCAAACAGGACATCAATTATATAATATTTTTGTGGTCTATAGAGACTTGTCATACAAGAAACCAGCTCTCTTAAACCCTTCTTATCTCTCTCTCTCGATTTTTAGACATTTGACAAAGAACAGATTTCTGAAAGACTTTGTATATAGTGTTTTCAAATGGATCACCATTTTCAGGGCATTTCAATGCTCTAGAAAAAATTGAGGCAGAATATATTGACAATTCTAGTACAGTTTGACTCAGCTAAGCTGGGGATACACGAAAATGTGGTTTTAATTTGTTTCATCACTCTTCTGACTTTTGCATATCAGCCTACTGTAGCACTAATATATGCATTGTCAATGTCAAACAGGTTATCAATTATATAATATTTTTGTGGTCTATAGAACTTGTCATACAAGAAACCAGCTCTCTTAAAGCCCTTCTTATCTCTCGTTCGATTTTTAGACATTTGACAGAGAACAGATTTCTGATAGTGTTGTTTCAAAGTGTTGTTTCATTTTTCGTGGCATTTCAAATGCTCTAGAAAAAAAATGAGACAGAATATATTGACAATTCTAGTACAGTTTGACTCAGCTAAGCTGGGGATACGAAAATGTGGTTTTAATTTGTTTCATCACTCTTCTGACTTTTGCATATCAGCCTACTGTAGCACTAATATATGCATTGTCAATGTCAAACAGGACATCAATTATATAATATTTTTGTGGTCTATAGAACTTGTCATACAAGAAACCAGCTCTCTTAAAGCCCTTCTTATCTCTCGTTCGATTTTTTAGACATTTGACAGAACAGATTGCTGATTTCTGAATAGACTTTTCAAATGGTTCACCATTTTTCGTGGCATTTCAATGCTCTAGAAAAAAATTGAGACAGAATATATTGACAATTCTAGTACAGTTTGACTCAGCTAAGCTGGGGATACACGAAAATGTGGTTTTAATTTGTTTCATCACTCTTCTGACTTTTGCATATCAGCCTACTGTAGCACTAATATATGCATTGTCAAATGTCAAACAGGACATCAATTATATAATATTTTTGTGGTCTATAGAACTTGTCATACAAAAACCAGCTCTCTTAAAAAGCCCCTCTTATCTCTCGTTCGATTTTTAGACATTTGACAAGAACAGATTTCTGAAAGACTTTGTAGGCCTATAGTGTGTTTCAAATTTCATTTTCGTGGCATTTTCAAATGCTCTAGAAAAAAATTGAGGCAGAATATATTGACAATTCTAGTACGTTTTGACTCAGCTAAGCTGGGGATACACAAAAATGTGGTTTTAATTTGTTTCATCACTCTTCTGACTTTTGCATATCAGCCTACTGTAGCACTAATATATGCATTGTCAATGTCAAACAGGTTATCAATTATATAATATTTTTGTGGTCTATAGAACTTGTCATACAAGAAACCAGCTCTCTTAAACCCCTTCTTATCTCTCTCGTTGATTTTTAGACATTTGACAAAGAACAGATTGCTGAAAGACTTTGTAGGCCTAGTGTTGTTTCAAATGGATCACCATTTTTCGTGGCATTTCAAATGCTCTAGAAAAAATTGAGACAGAATATATTGACAATTCTAGTATGGTTTGACTCAGCTAAGCTGGGGATACACGAAAATGTGGTTTTAATTTGTTTCATCACTCTTCTGACTTTTGCATATCAGCCTACTGTAGCACTAATATATGCATTGTCAATGTCAAACAGGTTATCAATTATATAATATTTTTGTGGTCTATAGAACTTGTCATACAAAAACCAGCTCTCTTAAACCCCTTCTTATCTCTCTCGTTCGATTTTTAGACATTTGACAAAGAACAGATTTCTGAAAGACTTTGTTTATAGTGTCATTTCAAATGGATCATTTTTCGTGGCATTTCAATGCTCTAGAAAAAATTGAGACAGAATATATTGACAATTCTAGTACAGTTTGACTCAGCTAAGCTGGGGATACACGAAAATGTGGTTTTAATTTGTTTCATCACTCTTCTGACTTTTGCATATCAGCCTACTGTAGCACTAATATATGCATTGTCAATGTCAAACAGGTTATCAATTATATAATATTTTTGTGGTCTATAGAACTTGTCATACAAGAAACCAGCTCTCTTAAAGCCCTTCTTATCTCTCGTTCGAATTTTTAGACATTTGACAGAGAACAGATTTCTGAAAGACTTTGTAGGCCTATAGTGTCGTTTCAAATGGATCACCATTTTTGGGGGCATTTCAATGCTCTAGAAAAAATTGAGACAGAATATATTGACAATTCTAGTACAGTTTGACTCAGCTAAGCTGGGGATACACGAAAATGTGGTTTTAATTTGTTTCATCACTCTTCTGACTTTTGCATATCAGCCTACTGTAGCACTAATATATGCATTGTCAAATGTCAAACAGGTTATCAATTATATAATTTTTTGTGGTCTATAGAACTTGTCATACAAAAACCAGCTCTCTTAAACCCCTTCTTATCTCTCGTTCGATTTTTAGACATTTGACAAAGAACAGATTTCTGAAAGACTTTGTGTATAGTGTTGTTTCAAATGGATCACCATTTTTCGTGGCATTTCAATGCTCTAGAAAAAAATTGAGACAGAATATATTGACAATTCTAGTACAGTTTGACTCAGCTAAGCTGGGGATACACGAAAATGTGGTTTTAATTTGTTTCATCACTCTTCTGACTTTTGCATAGCAGCCTACTGTAGCACTAATATATGCATTGTCAATGTCAAACAGGTTATCAATTATATAATATTTTTGTGGTCTATAGAACTTGTCATACAAGAAACCAGCTCTCTTAAAGCCCTTCTTATCTCTCGTTCGATTTTTAGACATTTGACAGAGAACAGATTTGAAAGACTTTTGTTTGGCCTATAGTGTTTTTTCATTTTTCGTGGCATTTCAAATGCTCTAGAAAAAAATTGAGGCAGAATATATTGACAATTCTAGTACGGTTTGACTCAGCTAAGCTGGGGATACACGAAAATGTGGTTTTAATTTGTTTCATCACTCTTCTGACTTTTGCATATCAGCCTACTGTAGCACTAATATATGCATTGTCAATGTCAAACAGGACATCAATTATATAATATTTTTGTGGTCTATAGAACTTGTCATACAAGAAACCAGCTCTCTTAAAGCCCTTCTTATCTCTCGTTCGATTTTTAGACATTTGACAAAGAACAGATTGCTGAAAGACTTTGTAGGCCTATAAAAGTCTTTTCAAATGGATCACCATTTTTTCGGGCATTTCAATGCTCTAGAAAAAAATTGAGACAGAATATATTGACAATTCTAGTACGGTTTGACTCAGCTAAGCTGGGGATACACGAAAATGTGGTTTTAATTTGTTTCATCACTCTTCTGACTTTTGCATATCAGCCCTGTGTAGCACTAATATATGCATTGTCAAATGTCAAACAGGACATCAATTATATAATATTTTTGTGGTCTATAGAACTTGTCATACAAAAACCAGCTCTCTTAAACCCCTTCTTATCTCTCGTTCGATTTTTAGACATTTGACAAAGAACAGATTGCTGAAAGAAAGACTTTTGTGGCCTATAGTGTTGTTTCAAATTGATTCATTTTTCGTGGCATTTCAATGCTCTAGAAAAAAATTGAGGCAGAATATATTGACAATTCTAGTACAGTTTGACTCAGCTAAGCTGGGGATACACGAAAATGTGGTTTTAATTTGTTTCATCACTCTTCTGACTTTTGCATATCAGCCTACTGTAGCACTAATATATGCATTGTCAATGTCAAACAGGTTATCAATTATATAATATTTTTGTGGTCTATAGAACTTGTCATACAAGAAACCAGCTCTCTTAAAGCCCTTCTTATCTCTCGTTCGATTTTTAGACATTTGACAAAGAACAGATTGCTGAAAGACTTTGTATAGTGTTTCAAATGGATCATTTTTTTCGGGCATTTCAATGCTCTAGAAAAAAATTGAGGCAGAATATATTGACAATTCTAGTACGGTTTGACTCAGCTAAGCTGAGGATACACGAAAATGTGGTTTTAATTTGTTTCATCACTCTTCTGACTTTTGCATATCAGCCTACTGTAGCACTAATATATGCATTGTCAATGTCAAACAGGTTATCAATTATATAATATTTTTGTGGTCTATAGAACTTGTCATACAAGAAACCAGCTCTCTTAAAGCCCTTCTTATCTCTCGTTCGATTTTTAGACATTTGACAAAGAACAGATTTCTGAAAGACTTTGTATAGTGTTGTTTCAATTTTCGTGGCATTTCAATGCTCTAGAAAAAAAAATTGAGACAGAATATATTGACAATTCTAGTACGGTTTGACTCAGCTAAGCTGGGGATACACGAAAATGTGGTTTTAATTTGTTTCATCACTCTTCTGACTTTTGCATATCAGCCTACTGTAGCACTAATATATGCATTGTCAATGTCAAACAGGTTATCAATTATATAATATTTTTGTGGTCTATAGAACTTGTCATACAAGAAACCAGCTCTCTTAAACCCCTTCTTATCTCTTTCGATTTTTAGACATTTTTACAAAGAACAGATTGCTGAAAGACTTTGTATAGTGTTGTTTCAAATGGATCACCATTTTTGGCATTTCAATGCTCTAGAATAAAATTGAGACAGAATATATTGACAATTCTAGTACAGTTTGACTCAGCTAAGCTGGGGATACACGAAAATGTGGTTTTAATTTGTTTCATCACTCTTCTGACTTTTGCATATCAGCCTACTGTAGCACTAATATATGCATGCATTGTCAAATGTCAAACAGGTTATCAATTATATAATATTTTTGTGGTCTATAGAACTTGTCATACAAAAAACCAGCTCTCTTAAACCCCTTCTTATCTCTCGTTCGATTTTTTAGACATTTCACAGAGAACAGATTTCTGAAAGACTTTGTTTGTATAGTGGATCACCATTTTCGTGGCATTTTCAATGCTCTAGAAAAAAATTGAGACAGAATATATTGACAATTCTAGTACGGTTTGACTCAGCTAAGCTGGGGATACACGAAAATGTGGTTTTAATTTGTTTCATCACTCTTCTGACTTTTGCATATCAGCCTACTGTAGCACTAATATATGCATTGTCAATGTCAAACAGGTTATCAATTATATAATATTTTTGTGGTCTATAGAACTTGTCATACAAGAAACCAGCTCTCTTAAAGCCTTCTTATCTCTCGTTTCGATTTTTAGACATTTGACAAAGAACAGATTGCTGAAAGACTTTGTAGGCCTATAGTGTCGTTTCAAATGGATCACCATTTTTCGTGGCATTTCGAAAGCTCTAGAAAAAAATTGAGACAGAATATATTGACAATTCTAGTACGGTTTGACTCAGCTAAGCTGGGGATACACAAAAATGTGGTTTTAATTTGTTTCATCACTCTTCTGACTTTTGCATATCAGCCTACTGTAGCACTAATATATGCATTGTCAAATGTCAAACAGGTTATCAATTATATAATATTTTTGTGGTCTATAGAACTTGTCATACAAGAAACCAGCTCTCTTAAAGCCCTTCTTATCTCTCGTTCGATTTTTAGACATTTGACAGAGAACAGATTTCTGAAAGACTTTGTATAGTGTTTCATTTCATTTTTCGGGCATTTCAATGCTCTAGAAAAAATTGAGACAGAATATATTGACAATTCTAGTACGGTTTGACTCAGCTAAGCTGGGGATACACGAAAATGTGGTTTTAATTTGTTTCATCACTCTTCTGACTTTTGCATATCAGCCTACTGTAGCACTAATATATGCATTGTCAATGTCAAACAGGACATCAATTATATAATATTTTTGTGGTCTATAGAACTTGTCATACAAGAAACCAGCTCTCTTAAAGCCCTTCTTATCTCTCGTTCGATTTTTTAGACATTTGACAAAGAACAGATTTGAAAGACTTTGTAGGCCTATACTTTTTTCAAATGGATCACCATTTTTCGTGGCATTTCAATGCTCTAGAAAAAATTGAGACAGAATATATTGACAATTCTAGTACGGTTTGACTCAGCTAAGCTGGGGATACACGAAAAATGTGGTTTTAATTTGTTTCATCACTCTTCTGACTTTTGCATATCAGCCTACTGTAGCACTAATATATGCATTGTCAAATGTCAAACAGGACATCAATTATATAATATTTTTGTGGTCTATAGAACTTGTCATACAAGAAACCAGCTCTCTTAAAAGCCCTTCTTATCTCTCGTTCGATTTTTAGACATTTGACAAAGAACAGATTGCTGAAAGACTTTGTGGCCTATAGTTTGTTTCAAATGGATCACCATTTTTCAGGGGCATTTCAATGCTCTAGAAAAAAATTGAGGCAGAATATATTGACAATTCTAGTACGGTTTGACTCAGCTAAGCTGGGGATACACGAAAATGTGGTTTTAATTTGTTTCATCACTCTTCTGACTTTTGCATATCAGCCTACTGTAGCACTAATATATGCATTGTCAATGTCAAACAGGTTATCAATTATATAATATTTTTGTGGTCTATAGAACTTGTCATACAAGAAACCAGCTCTCTTAAAGCCCTTCTTATCTCTCGTTCGATTTTTAGACATTTGACAGAGAACAGATTTCTGAAAGACTTTGTAGGCCTATAGTTTCATTTTCAAATGGATTTCATTTTTCGTGGCATTTCAATGCTCTAGAAAAAAAATTGAGGCAGAATATATTGACAATTCTAGTACAGTTTTGACTCAGCTAAGCTGGGGATACACGAAAATGTGGTTTTAATTTGTTTCATCACTCTTCTGACTTTTGCATATCAGCCTACTGTAGCACTAATATATGCATTGTCCAATGTCAAACAGGTTATCAATTATATAATATTTTTGTGGTCTATAGAACTTGTCATACAAGAAACCAGCTCTCTTAAACCCTTCTTATCTCTCTCGTTGATTTTTAGACATTTAACAAAGAACAGATTGCTGAAAGACTTTGTAGGCCTATAGTGTTGTTTTTCAAATGGATCACCATTTTTCAGGGCATTTCTGCTCTAGAAAAAATTGAGACAGAATATATTGACAATTCTAGTACAGTTTGACTCAGCTAAGCTGGGGATACACGAAAATGTGGTTTTAATTTGTTTCATCACTCTTCTGACTTTTGCATATCAGCCTACTGTAGCACTAATATATGCATTGTCAAATGTCAAACAGGTTATCAATTATATATATATTTTTGTGGTCTATAGAACTTGTCATACAAGAAACCAGCTCTCTTAAAGCCCTTCTTATCTCTCGTTCGATTTTTAGACATTTGACAAAGAACAGATTTCTGAAAGACTTTGTATAGTGTTGTTTCAAATGGATCACCATTTTTCGTGGCATTTCAATGCTCTAGAAAAAATTGAGACAGAATATATTGACAATTCTAGTACGGTTTGACTCAGCTAAGCTGGGGATACACGAAAATGTGGTTTTAATTTGTTTCATCACTCTTCTGACTTTTGCATATCAGCCTACTGTAGCACTAATATATGCATTGTCAATGTCAAACAGGTTATCAATTATATAATATTTTTGTGGTCTATAGAACTTGTCATACAAGAAACCAGCTCTCTTAAAACCCTTCTTATCTCTCGTTCGATTTTTAGACATTTGACACAAAGAACAGATTGCTGAAAGACTTTGTATAGTGTTATTTTTTCAAATGGATCACCATTTTTCAGGGCATTTCAATGCTCTAGAAAAAATTGAGACAGAATATATTGACAATTCTAGTACAGGTTTGACTCAGCTAAGCTGGGGATACACGAAAATGTGGTTTTAATTTGTTTCATCACTCTTCTGACTTTTGCATATCAGCCTACTGTAGCACTAATATATGCATTGTCCAATGTCAAACAGGACATCAATTATATAATATTTTTGTGGTCTATAGAACTTGTCATACAAAAACCAGCTCTCTTAAAGCCCTCTTATCTCTCGTTCGATTTTTAGACATTTGACAGAGAACAGATTTCTGAAAGACTTTGTATAGTGTTGTTTCAAATGGATTTTCGTGGCATTTCAATGCTCTAGAAAAAAAAAATTGAGACAGAATATATTGACAATCTAGTACGGTTTGACTCAGCTAAGCTGGGGATACACGAAAATGTGGTTTTAATTTGTTTCATCACTCTTCTGACTTTTGCATATCAGCCTACTGTAGCACTAATATATGCATTGTCAATGTCAAACAGGACATCAATTATATAAATATTTTTGTGGTCTATAGAACTTGTCATACAAGAAACCAGCTCTCTTAAAGCCCTTCTTATCTCTCGTTCGATTTTTAGACATTTGACAAAGAACAGATTTCTGAAAGACTTTGTATAGTGTTTTCAAATGGATCACCATTTTTCGGTGGCATTTCAAATGCTCTAGAAAAAAATTGAGACAGAATATATTGACAATTCTAGTACGGTTTGACTCAGCTAAGCTGGGGATACACGAAAATGTGGTTTTAATTTGTTTCATCACTCTTCTGACTTTTGCATATCAGCCTACTGTAGCACTAATATATGCATTGTCAAATGTCAAAAACAGGTTATCAATTATATAATATTTTTGTGGTCTATAGAACTTGTCATACAAGAAACCAGCTCTCTTAAAGCCCTTCTTATCTCTCGTTCGATTTTTTAGACATTTGACAAGAACAGATTTGAAAGACTTTGTATAGTGTTTCAAATGGATCATTTTTCGTGGCATTTCAATGCTCTAGAAAAAAATTGAGACAGAATATATTGACAATTCTAGTACGGTTTGACTCAGCTAAGCTGGGGATACACGAAAATGTGGTTTTAATTTGTTTCATCACTCTTCTGACTTTTGCATATCAGCCTACTGTAGCACTAATATATGCATTGTCAATGTCAAACAGGTTATCAATTATATAATATTTTTGTGGTCTATAGAACTTGTCATACAAGAAACCAGCTCTCTTAAAGCCCTTCTTATCTCTCGTTCGATTTTTAGACATTTGACAAGAACAGATTTCTGAAAGACTTTGTAGGCCTATAGTGTTGTTTCATTTTTTTTGGCATTTCAAAATGCTCTAGAAAAAAATTGAGGCAGAATATATTGACAATTCTAGTACGGTTTGACTCAGCTAAGCTGAGGATACACGAAAATGTGGTTTTAATTTGTTTCATCACTCTTCTGACTTTTGCATATCAGCCTACTGTAGCACTAATATATGCATTGTCAATGTCAAACAGGTTATCAATTATATAATATTTTTGTGGTCTATAGAACTTGTCATACAAAAACCAGCTCTCTTAAACCCCTTCTTATCTCTCGTTCGATTTTTAGACATTTGACAAAGAACAGATTTCTGAAAGACTTTGTATAGTGTTGTTGGATCACCATTTTCGGGGCATTTCAGAATGCTCTAGAAAAAATTGAGACAGAATATATTGACAATTCTAGTACGGTTTGACTCAGCTAAGCTGGGGATACACGAAAATGTGGTTTTAATTTGTTTCATCACTCTTCTGACTTTTGCATATCAGCCTACTGTAGCACTAATATATGCATTGTCAATGTCAAACAGGGATCAATTAATATATAATATTTTTGTGGTCTATAGAACTTGTCATACAAAAACCAGCTCTCTTAAAGCCCCTCTTATATCTCTCTTCGATTTTTAGACATTTGACAAAGAACAGATTTCTGAAAGACTTTGTAGGCCTATAGTGTTGTTTCAAATGGATCACCATTTTTCGGGCATTTCAATGCTCTAGAAAAAATTGAGACAGAATATATTGACAATTCTAGTACGGTTTGACTCAGCTAAGCTGGGGATACACGAAAATGTGGTTTTAATTTGTTTCATCACTCTTCTGACTTTTGCATATCAGCCTACTGTAGCACTAATATATGCATTGTCAAATGTCAAACAGGTTATCAATTATATAATATTTTTGTGGTCTATAGAACTTGTCATACAAGAAACCAGCTCTCTTAAACCCCTTCTTATCTCTCGTTCGATTTTTAGACATTTGACAAAGAACAGATTTCTGAAAGACTTTGTATAGTGTTGTTTCAAATGGATCACCATTTTTGTGGCATTTCAAATGCTCTAGAAAAAAAATTGAGACAGAATATATTGACAATTCTAGTACGGTTTGACTCAGCTAAGCTGGGGATACACGAAAATGTGGTTTTAATTTGTTTCATCACTCTTCTGACTTTTGCATATCAGCCTACTGTAGCACTAATATATGCATTGTCCAATGTCAAACAGGGACATCAATTATATAATATTTTTGTGGTCTATAGAACTTGTCATACAAGAAACCAGCTCTCTTAAACCCCTTCTTATCTCTCGTTCGATTTTTAGACATTTGACAAAGAACAGATTGCTGAAAGACTTTGTATATAGTGTCGTTTCAAATGGATCACCATTTTTCGGGGCATTTCGAATGCTCTAGAAAAAATTGAGGCAGAATATATTGACAATTCTAGTACGGTTTGACTCAGCTAAGCTGGGGATACACAAAAATGTGGTTTTAATTTGTTTCATCACTCTTCTGACTTTTGCATATCAGCCTACTGTAGCACTAATATATGCATTGTCAAATGTCAAACAGGTTATCAATTATATAATATTTTTGTGGTCTATAGAACTTGTCATACAAGAAACCAGCTCTCTTAAAGCCCCTTCTTATCTCTCGTTCGATTTTTAGACATTTGACAAAGAACAGATTTCTGAAAGACTTTGTATAGTGTTGTTTTTCATTTTCACCATTTTTCGGGGCATTTCAATGCTCTAGAAAAAATTGAGACAGAATATATTGACAATTCTAGTACGGTTTGACTCAGCTAAGCTGGGGATACACGAAAATGTGGTTTTAATTTGTTTCATCACTCTTCTGACTTTTGCATATCAGCCTACTGTAGCACTAATATATGCATTGTCAATGTCAAACAGGTTATCAATTATATAATATTTTTGTGGTCTATAGAACTTGTCATACAAGAAACCAGCTCTCTTAAACCCCTTCTTATCTCTCGTTCGATTTTTAGACATTTGACAAAGAACAGATTTCTGAAAGACTTTGTAGGCCTATAGTGTTTTCAAATGGATCACCATTTTTCGTGGCATTTCAATGCTCTAGAAAAAATTGAGACAGAATATATTGACAATTCTAGTACAGTTTGACTCAGCTAAGCTGGGGATACACGAAAATGTGGTTTTAATTTGTTTCATCACTCTTCTGACTTTTGCATATCAGCCTACTGTAGCACTAATATAATATGCATTGTCAAATGTCAAACAGGTTATCAATTATATATAATATTTTTGTGGTCTATAGAACTTGTCATACAAGAAACCAGCTCTCTTAAACCCCTTCTTATCTCGTTCGATTTTTTAGACATTTGACAAAGAACAGATTTCTGAAACTTTGACTTTGTATAGTGTTGTTTCAAATGGATCACCATTTTCGGGCATTTCAATGCTCTAGAAAAAAATTGAGACAGAATATATTGACAATTCTAGTACGGTTTGACTCAGCTAAGCTGGGGATACACGAAAATGTGGTTTTAATTTGTTTCATCACTCTTCTGACTTTTGCATATCAGCCTACTGTAGCACTAATATATGCATTGTCAATGTCAAACAGGTTATCAATTATATAATATTTTTGTGGTCTATAGAACTTGTCATACAAGAAACCAGCTCTCTTAAAGCCCTTCTTATCTCTCGTTCGATTTTTAGACATTTGAAAGAACAGATTGCTGAAAGATTTGTAGGCCTATAGACTTTTCAAATGGATCACCATTTTTCGTGGCATTTCAGATGCTCTAGAAAAAATTGAGACAGAATATATTGACAATTCTAGTACGGTTTGACTCAGCTAAGCTGGGGATACACGAAAATGTGGTTTTAATTTGTTTCATCACTCTTCTGACTTTTGCATATCAGCCTACTAGCACTAATAATATGCATTGTCAAATGTCAAACAGGACATCAATTATATAATATTTTTGTGGTCTATAGAACTTGTCATACAAGAAACCAGCTCTCTTAAAGCCCTTCTTATCTCTCGTTCGATTTTTAGACATTTGACAAAGAACAGATTGCTGAAAGACTTTGTAGGCCTATAGTGTTGTTTCAAATGGATCACCATTTTTCGTGGCATTTCAGAATGCTCTAGAAAAAAATTGAGGCAGAATATATTGACAATTCTAGTACGGTTTGACTCAGCTAAGCTGGGGATACACGAAAATGTGGTTTTAATTTGTTTCATCACTCTTCTGACTTTTGCATATCAGCCTACTGTAGCACTAATATATGCATTGTCAATGTCAAACAGGTTATCAATTATATAATATTTTTGTGGTCTATAGACTTGTTGTCATACAAAAAACCAGCTCTCTTAAACCCCTTCTTATCTCTCGTTCGATTTTTAGACATTTGACAAAGAACAGATTTCTGAAAGACTTTGTATAGTGTTGTGGATCACCATTTTCGGGCATTTCAATGCTCTAGAAAAAATTGAGACAGAATATATTGACAATTCTAGTACGGTTTGACTCAGCTAAGCTGGGGATACACGAAAATGTGGTTTTAATTTGTTTCATCACTCTTCTGACTTTTGCATATCAGCCTACTGTAGCACTAATATATGCATTGTCAATGTCAAAAAACAGGTTATCAATTATATAATATTTTTTTGTGGTCTATAGAACTTGTCATACAAGAAACCAGCTCTCTTAAAGCCCCTTCTTATCTCTCGTTCGATTTTTTAGACATTTGACAGAGAACAGATTTCTGAAAGACTTTGTATAGTGTTTCAAATTCATTTTTTTGGTGGCATTTCAATGCTCTAGAAAAAAAATTGAGGCAGAATATATTGACAATTCTAGTACGGTTTGACTCAGCTAAGCTGGGGATACACGAAAATGTGGTTTTAATTTGTTTCATCACTCTTCTGACTTTTGCATATCAGCCTACTGTAGCACTAATATATGCATTGTCAATGTCAACAGGTTATCAATATATAATATTTTTGTGGTCTATAGAACTTGTCATACAAGAAACCAGCTCTCTTAAAGCCCTTCTTATCTCTCGTTCGATTTTTAGAGACATTTGAACAGATTGCTGAAAGACTTTGTAAAGACCTTTGTATAGTTTCAAATGGATTCATTTTTTGGGGCATTTCAATGCTCTAGAAAAAATTGAGACAGAATATATTGACAATTCTAGTACAGGTTTGACTCAGCTAAGCTGGGGATACACGAAAATGTGGTTTTAATTTGTTTCATCACTCTTCTGACTTTTGCATATCAGCCTACTGTAGCACTAATATATGCATTGTCAAATGTCAAACAGGTTATCAATTATATAATATTTTTGTGGTCTATAGAACTTGTCATACAAAAAACCAGCTCTCTTAAAAACCCTTCTTATCTCTCGTTCGATTTTTAGACATTTAACAAAGACAGATTGCTGAAAGAGATTTCTGGCCTATACTTTGTTTCAAATGGATTTCATTTTCGTGGCATTTCAATGCTCTAGAAAAAAATTGAGACAGAATATATTGACAATTCTAGTACGGTTTGACTCAGCTAAGCTGGGGATACACGAAAATGTGGTTTTAATTTGTTTCATCACTCTTCTGACTTTTGCATATCAGCCTACTGTAGCACTAATATATGCATTGTCAATGTCAAACAGGTTATCAATTATATAATATTTTTGTGGTCTATAGAACTTGTCATACAAAAACCAGCTCTCTTAAACCCCTTCTTATCTCTCGTTCGATTTTTAGACATTTGAACAAAGAACAGATTTCTGAAAGACTTTGTATAGTGTTGTTTCAAATTTTTTCGTGGCATTTCAAATGCTCTAGAAAAAAAATTGAGACAGAATATATTGACAATTCTAGTACAGTTTGACTCAGCTAAGCTGAGGATACACGAAAATGTGGTTTTAATTTGTTTCATCACTCTTCTGACTTTTGCATATCAGCCTACTGTAGCACTAATATATGCATTGTCAATGTCAAACAGGACATCAATTATATAATATTTTTGTGGTCTATAGAACTTGTCATACAAGAAACCAGCTCTCTTAAACCCTTCTTATCTCTCGTTCGATTTTTAGACATTTTGACAAAGAACAGATTTCTGAAAGACTTTGTATATAGTGTTTTCAAATGGATTTCATTTTTTTGTGGCATTTCAATGCTCTAGAAAAAAATTGAGACAGAATATATTGACAATTCTAGTACGGTTTGACTCAGCTAAGCTGGGGATACACGAAAATGTGGTTTTAATTTGTTTCATCACTCTTCTGACTTTTGCATATCAGCCTACTGTAGCACTAATATATGCATTGTCAATGTCAAAGGTTATCAATTATATAATATTTTTGTGGTCTATAGAACTTGTCATACAAGAAACCAGCTCTCTTAAAGCCCTTCTTATCTCTCGTTCGATTTTTAGACATTTGACAGAGAAAAGATTTTGTGGCCTAGACTTGTTTCAAATGGATCACCATTTTTCGTGGCATTTCAATGCTCTAGAAAAAATTGAGACAGAATATATTGACAATTCTAGTACGGTTTGACTCAGCTAAGCTGGGGATACACGAAAATGTGGTTTTAATTTGTTTCATCACTCTTCTGACTTTTGCATATCAGCCTACTGTAGCACTAATATATGCATTGTCAAATGTCAAACAGGACATCAATTATATAATATTTTTGTGGTCTATAGAACTTGTCATACAAGAAACCAGCTCTCTTAAACCCCTTCTTATCTCTCGTTCGATTTTTAGACATTTGAAGAACAGATTTCTGAAAGACTTTGTATATAGTGTTGTTTCAAATGGATCACCATTTTTCGTGGCATTTCAAATGCTCTAGAAAAAAATTGAGACAGAATATATTGACAATTCTAGTACAGTTTGACTCAGCTAAGCTGGGGATACACGAAAATGTGGTTTTAATTTGTTTCATCACTCTTCTGACTTTTGCATATCAGCCTACTGTAGCACTAATATGCATTGTCAATGTCAAACAGGTTATCAATTATATAATATTTTTGTGGTCTATAGAACTTGTCATACAAGAAACCAGCTCTCTTAAAGCCCTTCTTATCTCTCGTTCGATTTTTAGACATTTGAAAGAACAGATTTCTGAAAGACTTTGTATAGTGTCATTTCAAATGGATCACCATTTTTCGTGGCATTTCAATGCTCTAGAAAAAAAATTGAGACAGAATATATTGACAATTCTAGTACGGTTTGACTCAGCTAAGCTGGGGATACACGAAAATGTGGTTTTAATTTGTTTCATCACTCTTCTGACTTTTGCATATCAGCCCACTGTAGCACTAATATATGCATTGTCAAATGTCAAACAGACATCAATTATATAATATTTTTGTGGTCTATAGAACTTGTCATACAAGAAACCAGCTCTCTTAAAGCCCTTCTTATCTCTCGTTCGATTTTTAGACATTTGACAAAGAACAGATTTCTGAAAGACTTTGTAGGCCTATAGTGTCGTTTCAAATGGATCACCATTTTCTCAGGGCATTTCAATGCTCTAGAAAAAAATTGAGACAGAATATATTGACAATTCTAGTACGGTTTGACTCAGCTAAGCTGGGGATACACGAAAATGTGGTTTTAATTTGTTTCATCACTCTTCTGACTTTTGCATATCAGCCTACTGTAGCACTAATATATGCATTGTCCAATGTCAAACAGGTTATCAATTATATAATATTTTTGTGGTCTATAGAACTTGTCATACAAGAAACCAGCTCTCTTAAAGCCCTTCTTATCTCTCTCGTTCGATTTTTAGACATTTGACAGAGAACAGATTTCTGAAAGACTTTGTATAGTGTTGTTTGGATCATTTTCGTGGCATTTCAAATGCTCTAGAAAAAAATTGAGGCAGAATATATTGACAATTCTAGTACGGTTTGACTCAGCTAAGCTGGGGATACACGAAAATGTGGTTTTAATTTGTTTCATCACTCTTCTGACTTTTGCATATCAGCCTACTGTAGCACTAATATATGCATTGTCAAATGTCAAACAGGACATCAATTATATAATATTTTTGTGGTCTATAGAACTTGTCATACAAGAAACCAGCTCTCTTAAACCCCTTCTTATCTCTCGTTCGATTTTTAGACATTTGACAAAGAACAGATTTCTGAAAGACTTTGTAGGCCTATAGTTGTTTCAAATGGATCACCATTTTTTCGTGGCATTTCAAATGCTCTAGAATAAAATTGAGACAGATATATATTGACAATTCTAGTACAGTTTGACTCAGCTAAGCTGGGGATACACGAAAATGTGGTTTTAATTTGTTTCATCACTCTTCTGACTTTTGCATATCAGCCTACTGTAGCACTAATATATGCATTGTCAATGTCAAACAGGTTATTAATTATATAATATTTTTGTGGTCTATAGAACTTGTCATACAAGAAACCAGCTCTCTTAAAGCCCTTCTTATCTCTCGTTCGATTTTTTAGACATTTGACAAAGAACAGATTTCTGAAAGACTTTGTAGGCCTATAGTGTGTTTTCAAATGGATCACCATTTTTGGGGCATTTCAAATGCTCTAGAAAAAAATTGAGACAGAATATATTGACAATTCTAGTACGGTTTGACTCAGCTAAGCTGGGGATACACGAAAATGTGGTTTTAATTTGTTTCATCACTCTTCTGACTTTTGCATATCAGCCTACTGTAGCACTAATATATGCATTGTCAAATGTCAAACAGGTTATCAATTATATAATATTTTTGTGGTCTATAGAACTTGTCATACAAAAAACAGCTCTCTTAAAGCCCTTCTTATCTCTCTCGTTCGATTTTTAGACATTTGACAAGAAACAGATTTCTGAAAGACTTTGTCATTTCAAATGGATCACCATTTTCGTGGCATTTCGAATGCTCTAGAAAAAAATTGAGACAGAATATATTGACAATTCTAGTACGGTTTGACTCAGCTAAGCTGGGGATACACGAAAATGTGGTTTTAATTTGTTTCATCACTCTTCTGACTTTTGCATATCAGCCTACTGTAGCACTAATATATGCATTGTCAATGTCAAACAGGTTATCAATTATATAATATTTTTGTGGTCTATAGAACTTGTCATACAAGAAACCAGCTCTCTTAAAGCCCTTTATATCTCTCGTTCGATTTTTAGACATTTAACAAAGAACAGATTGCTGAAAGACTTTGTAGGCCTATAGTGTTGTTTCAAATGGATCACCATTTTTCGTGGCATTTCAAATGCTCTAGAAAAAAAAATGAGACAGAATATATTGACAATTCTAGTACAGTTTGACTCAGCTAAGCTGGGGATACACGAAAATGTGGTTTTAATTTGTTTCATCACTCTTCTGACTTTTGCATATCAGCCTACTGTAGCACTAATATATGCATTGTCAATGTCAAACAGGTTATCAATTATATAATATTTTTGTGGTCTATAGAACTTGTCATACAAGAAACCAGCTCTCTTAAAGCCCTTCTTATCTCTCGTTCGATTTTTAGACATTTGACAAAGAACAGATTGCTGAAAGACTTTGTAGGCCTATAGTGTTGTTTCAAATGGATCACCATTTTCTCAGGGCATTTCAATGCTCTAGAAAAAAATTGAGACAGAATATATTGACAATTCTAGTACGGTTTGACTCAGCTAAGCTGGGGATACACGAAAATGTGGTTTTAATTTGTTTCATCACTCTTCTGACTTTTGCATATCAGCCTACTGTAGCACTAATATATGCATTGTCAAATGTCAAACAGGACATCAATTATATAATATTTTTGTGGTCTATAGAACTTGTCATACAAAAACCAGCTCTCTTAAAGCCCTTCTTATCTCTCTCGTTCGATTTTTTAGACATTTGACAAGAACAGATTTCTGAAAGACTTTGTATAGTGTTGTTTCATTTTTTCGTGGCATTTCAATGCTCTAGAAAAAAATTGAGACAGAATATATTGACAATTCTAGTACGGTTTGACTCAGCTAAGCTGGGGATACACGAAAATGTGGTTTTAATTTGTTTCATCACTCTTCTGACTTTTGCATATCAGCCTACTGTAGCACTAATATATGCATTGTCAAATGTCAAACAGGTTATCAATTATATAATATTTTTGTGGTCTATAGAACTTGTCATACAAAAACCAGCTCTCTTAAAGCCCTTCTTATCTCTCGTTTGATTTTTTAGACATTTGACAGAGAACAGATTTCTGGCCTATAGTGTTTTTCAAATGGATCACCATTTTTTTGGCATTTCAATGCTCTAGAAAAAATTGAGACAGAATATATTGACAATTCTAGTACGGTTTGACTCAGCTAAGCTGGGGATACACGAAAATGTGGTTTTAATTTGTTTCATCACTCTTCTGACTTTTGCATATCAGCCTACTGTAGCACTAATATATGCATTGTCAAATGTCAAACAGGACATCAATTTATATAATATTTTTGTGGTCTATAGAACTTGTCATACAAGAAACCAGCTCTCTTAAACCCCTTCTTATCTCTCGTTCGATTTTTAGACATTTGACAAAGAACAGATTTCTGAAAGACTTTGTAGGCCTATAGTGTTGTTTCAAATGGATCACCATTTTTCGGGGCATTTCAATGCTCTAGAAAAAAATTGAGACAGAATATATTGACAATTCTAGTACGGTTTGACTCAGCTAAGCTGGGGATACACGAAAATGTGGTTTTAATTTGTTTCATCACTCTTCTGACTTTTGCATATCAGCCTACTGTAGCACTAATATATGCATTGTCAATGTCAAACAGGTTATCAATTATATAATATTTTTGTGGTCTATAGAACTTGTCATACAAGAAACCAGCTCTCTTAAAGCCCTTCTTATCTCTCGTTCGATTTTTTAGACATTTGACAAAGAACAGATTGCTGATTTGTGGCCTATAGTGTTTTTCAAATGGATCACCATTTTTCGTGGCATTTCAATGCTCTAGAAAAAATTGAGACAGAATATATTGACAATTCTAGTACGGTTTGACTCAGCTAAGCTGGGGATACACAAAAATGTGGTTTTAATTTGTTTCATCACTCTTCTGACTTTTGCATATCAGCCTACTGTAGCACTAATATATGCATTGTCAAATGTCAAACAGGACATCAATTATATAATATTTTTGTGGTCTATAGAACTTGTCATACAAGAAACCAGCTCTCTTAAAGCCCTTCTTATCTCTCGTTCGATTTTTTAGACATTTGACAAGAACAGATTGCTGAAAGACTTTGGCCTATAGTGTTGTTTCAAATGGATCACCATTTTTCGTGGCATTTCAATGCTCTAGAAAAAAAATTGAGGCAGAATATATTGACAATTCTAGTACAGTTTGACTCAGCTAAGCTGGGGATACACGAAAATGTGGTTTTAATTTGTTTCATCACTCTTCTGACTTTTGCATATCAGCCTACTGTAGCACTAATATATGCATTGTCAATGTCAAAGAGGACATCAATTATATAATATTTTTGTGGTCTATAGAACTTGTCATACAAGAAACCAGCTCTCTTAAACCCCTTCTTATCTCTCTCGTTCGATTTTTAGACATTTGACAGAACAGATTGCTGATTTCTGGCCTATAGACTTTGTTTCAAATGGATCACCATTTTTGGGCATTTCAATGCTCTAGAATAAAATTGAGACAGAATATATTGACAATTCTAGTACGGTTTGACTCAGCTAAGCTGGGGATACACAAAATGTGGTTTTAATTTGTTTCATCACTCTTCTGACTTTTGCATATCAGCCTACTGTAGCACTAATATATGCATTGTCAAATGTCAAACAGGTTATCAATTATATAATATTTTTGTGGTCTATAGAACTTGTCATACAAAAACCAGCTCTCTTAAACCCCTTCTTATCTCTCGTTCGATTTTTTAGACATTTGAACAGATTGCTGAAAGATTTCTGAATAGTGTTGTTTCAAATGGATTTCCATTTTCGGGGCATTTCAATGCTCTAGAATAAAATTGAGACAGAATATATTGACAATTCTAGTACGGTTTGACTCAGCTAAGCTGGGGATACACGAAAATGTGGTTTTAATTTGTTTCATCACTCTTCTGACTTTTGCATATCAGCCTACTGTAGCACTAATATATGCATTGTCCAATGTCAAACAGGACATCAATTATATAATATTTTTGTGGTCTATAGAACTTGTCATACAAAAACCAGCTCTCTTAAAACCCTTCTTATCTCTCGTTCGATTTTTAGACATTTGACAAAGAACAGATTGCTGAAAGACTTTGTATATAGTGTTGTTTTCAAATTCACCATTTTTCGTGGCATTTCAATGCTCTAGAAAAAATTGAGGCAGAATATATTGACAATTCTAGTACAGTTTGACTCAGCTAAGCTGGGGATACACGAAAATGTGGTTTTAATTTGTTTCATCACTCTTCTGACTTTTGCATATCAGCCTACTGTAGCACTAATATATGCATTGTCAAATGTCAAACAGGACATCAATTATATAATATTTTTGTGGTCTATAGAACTTGTCATACAAGAAACCAGCTCTCTTAAACCCCTTCTTATCTCTCTATTCGATTTTTTAGACATTTGACAAAGAACAGATTGCTGAAAGACTTTGTAGGCCTATAGTGTCATTTTTCAAATGGATCACCATTTTCGTGGCATTTCAATGCTCTAGAAAAAAATTGAGACAGAATATATTGACAATTCTAGTACAGGTTTGACTCAGCTAAGCTGGGGATACACGAAAATGTGGTTTTAATTTGTTTCATCACTCTTCTGACTTTTGCATATCAGCCTACTGTAGCACTAATATATGCATTGTCAAATGTCAAACAGGACATCAATTATATAATATTTTTGTGGTCTATAGAACTTGTCATACAAGAAACCAGCTCTCTTAAAGCCCTTCTTATCTCTCGTTCGATTTTTAGACATTTGACAGAACAGATTGCTGAAAGACTTTGTGGCCTATAGTGTTTTTCAAATGGATCACCATTTTCGTGGCATTTCAATGCTCTAGAATAAAATTGAGACAGAATATATTGACAATTCTAGTACGGTTTGACTCAGCTAAGCTGGGGATACACAAAAATGTGGTTTTAATTTGTTTCATCACTCTTCTGACTTTTGCATATCAGCCTACTGTAGCACTAATATATGCATTGTCAATGTCAAACAGGTTATCAATTATATAATATTTTTGTGGTCTATAGAACTTGTCATACAAGAAACCAGCTCTCTTAAAGCCCTTCTTATCTCTCGTTCGATTTTTAGACATTTGACAAAGAACAGATTTCTGAAAGACTAGATTTGTATATAGTGTTGTTTCAAATGGATCACCATTTTTCAGGGCATTTCAATGCTCTAGAAAAAATTGAGGCAGAATATATTGACAATTCTAGTACAGTTTGACTCAGCTAAGCTGGGGATACACGAAAATGTGGTTTTAATTTGTTTCATCACTCTTCTGACTTTTGCATATCAGCCTACTGTAGCACTAATATATGCATTGTCAAATGTCAAACAGGACATTAATTATATAATATTTTTGTGGTCTATAGAACTTGTCATACAAGAAACCAGCTCTCTTAAACCCCTTCTTATCTCTCGTTCGATTTTTAGACATTTGAAAGAACAGATTGCTGAAAGATTTCTGGCCTATAGTGTTGTTTCAAATGGATCACCATTTTTCGTGGCATTTCAATGCTCTAGAAAAAAATTGAGACAGAATATATTGACAATTCTAGTACATTTTGACTCAGCTAAGCTGGGGATACACGAAAATGTGGTTTTAATTTGTTTCATCACTCTTCTGACTTTTGCATATCAGCCTACTGTAGCACTAATATATGCATTGTCAATGTCAAACAGGTTATCAATTATATAATATTTTTGTGGTCTATAGAACTTGTCATACAAGAAACCAGCTCTCTTAAACCCCTTCTTATCTCTCGTTCGATTTTTTAGATTTTTAACAAAGAACAGATTGAACAGATTTTGTAGGCCTATACTTTGTTTCAAATGGATCACCATTTTTTTTTTGGCATTTCAAATGCTCTAGAATAAAATTGAGGCAGAATATATTGACAATTCTAGTACGGTTTGACTCAGCTAAGCTGGGGATACACGAAA
Organism: Metaphire vulgaris; assembly: GCA_018105865.1. Taxonomy (NCBI): domain Eukaryota; kingdom Metazoa; phylum Annelida; class Clitellata; order Crassiclitellata; family Megascolecidae; genus Metaphire; species Metaphire vulgaris. Next base: position 13,741,950 of record CM030852.1, read on the forward strand.
ATGTGGTTTTAATTTGTTTCATCACTCTTCTGACTTTTGCATATCAGCCTACTGTAGCACTAATATATGCATTGTCAAATGTCAAACAGGTTATCAATTATATAATATTTTTGTGGTCTATAGAACTTGTCATACAAAAACCAGCTCTCTTAAAGCCCCTCTTATCTCTCGTTCGATTTTTAGACATTTGACAGATTGCTGAAGACTTTCTAGGCCTATAGTGTCTTTTCAAATGGATCACCATTTTTCGGGGCATTTCAATGCTCTAGAAAAAAAATTGAGGCAGAATATATTGACAATTCTAGTACAGTTTGACTCAGCTAAGCTGGGGATACACGAAAATGTGGTTTTAATTTGTTTCATCACTCTTCTGACTTTTGCATATCAGCCTACTGTAGCACTAATATATGCATTGTCAATGTCAAACAGGTTATCAATTATATAATATTTTTGTGGTCTATAGAACTTGTCATACAAGAAACCAGCTCTCTTAAAGCCCTTCTTCTCTCTCGTTCGATTTTTTAGACATTTAACAAAGAACAGATTGCTGAAAGACTTTGTAGGCCTATAGTGTTGTTTCAAATGGATCACCATTTTTCGTGGCATTTCAAATGCTCTAGAAAAAAATTGAGACAGAATATATTGACAATTCTAGTACAGTTTGACTCAGCTAAGCTGGGGATACACGAAAATGTGGTTTTAATTTGTTTCATCACTCTTCTGACTTTTGCATATCAGCCTGTACTGTAGCACTAATATATGCATTGTCAATGTCAAACAGGGTTATCAATTATATAATATTTTTGTGGTCTATAGAACTTGTCATACAAAAAACCAGCTCTCTTAAAGCCCTTCTTATCTCTCGTTCGATTTTTAGACATTTGACAAAGAACAGATTTCTGAAAGACTTTGTAGGCCTATAGTGTCGTTTCAAATGGATCATTTTTCGTGGCATTTCAAATGCTCTAGAAAAAATTGAGACAGAATATATTGACAATTCTAGTACGGTTTGACTCAGCTAAGCTGGGGATACACGAAAATGTGGTTTTAATTTGTTTCATCACTCTTCTGACTTTTGCATATCAGCCTACTGTAGCACTAATATATGCATTGTCAAATGTCAAACAGGTTATCAATTATATAATATTTTTGTGGTCTATAGAACTTGTCATACAAGAAACCAGCTCTCTTAAACCCCTTCTTATCTCTCGTTCGATTTTTAGACATTTGACAGAGAACAGATTTCTGAAAGACTTTGTAGGCCTATAGTGTTGTGGATCACCATTTTTCAGGGCATTTCAATGCTCTAGAAAAAAATTGAGACAGAATATATTGACAATTCTAGTACGGTTTGACTCAGCTAAGCTGGGGATACACGAAAATGTGGTTTTAATTTGTTTCATCACTCTTCTGACTTTTGCATATCAGCCTACTGTAGCACTAATATATGCATTGTCAAATGTCAAACAGGTTATCAATTATATAATATTTTTGTGGTCTATAGAACTTGTCATACAAAAAACAGCTCTCTTAAAGCCCTCTTATCTCTCGTTCGATTTTTAGACATTTGACAGAGAACAGATTGCTGAAAGACTGAAAGCCTATAGTTGTTTCAAATGGATTTCATTTTCGGGCATTTCAATGCTCTAGAAAAAAAATTGAGACAGAATATATTGACAATTCTAGTACAGTTTGACTCAGCTAAGCTGGGGATACACGAAAATGTGGTTTTAATTTGTTTCATCACTCTTCTGACTTTTGCATATCAGCCTACTGTAGCACTAATATATGCATTGTCAAATGTCAAACAGGTTATCAATTATATAATATTTTTGTGGTCTATAGAACTTGTCATACAAGAAACCAGCTCTCTTAAAGCCCTTCTATATCTCGTTCGATTTTTAGATTTTTACAGATTTGACAGACTTTGTATTTCTGATAGTGTCTTTCAAAATGGATCACCATTTTTCGTGGCATTTCAAATGCTCTAGAATAAAATTGAGGCAGAATATATTGACAATTCTAGTACAGTTTGACTCAGCTAAGCTGGGGATACACGAAAATGTGGTTTTAATTTGTTTCATCACTCTTCTGACTTTTGCATATCAGCCTACTGTAGCACTAATATATGCATTGTCAATGTCAAACAGGTTATCAATTATATAATATTTTTGTGGTCTATAGAACTTGTCATACAAGAAACCAGCTCTCTTAAAGCCCTTCTTATCTCGTTCGATTTTTAGACATTTTAGACATTTGACAGACTTTGTAGGCCTGAAGACTTTGTTTCAAATGGATCACCATTTTTCGTGGCATTTCAATGCTCTAGAAAAAAATTGAGGCAGAATATATTGACAATTCTAGTACAGTTTGACTCAGCTAAGCTGGGGATACACGAAAATGTGGTTTTAATTTGTTTCATCACTCTTCTGACTTTTTGCATATCAGCCTACTGTAGCACTAATATATGCATTGTCAAATGTCAAACAGGTTATCAATTATATAATATTTTTGTGGTCTATAGAACTTGTCATACAAAAACCAGCTCTCTTAAACCCCTTCTTATCTCTTCGTTCGATTTTTAGACATTTAACACATTTGATTGCTGAAAGATTTCTGGCCTATAGACTTTGTTTCAAATGGATCACCATTTTTCAGGGCATTTCAAATGCTCTAGAAAAAATTGAGACAGAATATATTGACAATTCTAGTACAGTTTGACTCAGCTAAGCTGGGGATACACGAAAATGTGGTTTTAATTTGTTTCATCACTCTTCTGACTTTTGCATATCAGCCTACTGTAGCACTAATATATGCATTGTCAATGTCAAACAGGACATCAATTATATAATATTTTTGTGGTCTATAGAACTTGTCATACAAAAAACCAGCTCTCTTAAAGCCCTTCTTATCTCTCGTTCGATTTTTTAGACATTTGACAAAGAACAGATTGCTGAAAGACTTTGTATAGTGTTCAAATGGATCATTTTTCGTGGCATTTCAATGCTCTAGAAAAAAATTGAGGCAGAATATATTGACAATTCTAGTACGGTTTGACTCAGCTAAGCTGGGGATACACGAAAATGTGGTTTTAATTTGTTTCATCACTCTTCTGACTTTTGCATATCAGCCTACTGTAGCACTAATATATGCATTGTCCAATGTCAAACAGGTTATCAATTATATAATATTTTTGTGGTCTATAGAACTTGTCATACAAAAAACCAGCTCTCTTAAACCCCTTCTTATCTCTCGTTCGATTTTTAGACATTTGACAAAGAAAGATTGCTGAAAGACTTTGTGATAGTGTTTTCAAATGGATCACCATTTTCCGTGGCATTTCAATGCTCTAGAAAAAAATTGAGGCAGAATATATTGACAATTCTAGTACAGTTTGACTCAGCTAAGCTGGGGATACACGAAAATGTGGTTTTAATTTGTTTCATCACTCTTCTGACTTTTGCATATCAGCCTACTGTAGCACTAATATATGCATTGTCAAATGTCAAACAGGTTATCAATTATATAATATTTTTGTGGTCTATAGAACTTGTCATACAAAAACCAGCTCTCTTAAACCCCTTCTTATCTCTCGTTCGATTTTTAGACATTTGACAAAGAACAGATTGCTGAGATTTCTGGCCTATAGTGTTTTTCAAATGGATCACCATTTTTCGTGGCATTTCAATGCTCTAGAAAAAAATGAGGCAGAATATATTGACAATTCTAGTACAGTTTGACTCAGCTAAGCTGGGGATACACGAAAATGTGGTTTTAATTTGTTTCATCACTCTTCTGACTTTTGCATATCAGCCTACTGTAGCACTAATATATGCATTGTCAATGTCAAACACATTATCAATTATATAATATTTTTGTGGTCTATAGAACTTGTCATATACAAAAACCAGCTCTCTTAAAGCCCTTCTTATCTCTCGTTCGATTTTTAGACATTTGACAGAGAACAGATTTCTGAAAGACTTTGTAGGCCTATTTGTTAGTTTCAAATGGATCATTTTTCGTGGCATTTCAAATGCTCTAGAATAAAATTGAGGCAGAATATATTGACAATTCTAGTACAGTTTGACTCAGCTAAGCTGGGGATACACGAAAATGTGGTTTTAATTTGTTTCATCACTCTTCTGACTTTTGCATATCAGCCTACTGTAGCACTAATATATGCATTGTCAATGTCAAACAGGACATCAATTATATAATATTTTTGTGGTCTATAGAACTTGTCATACAAGAAACCAGCTCTCTTAAAGCCCTTCTTATCTCTCGTTCGATTTTTAGACATTTGACAGAGAACAGATTTCTGAAAGACTTTGTAGGCCTATAGTGTTGTTTCAAATGGATCACCATTTTTGGGGGCATTTCAAATGCTCTAGAATAAAATTGAGGCAGAATATATTGACAATTCTAGTACAGTTTGACTCAGCTAAGCTGGGGATACACGAAAATGTGGTTTTAATTTGTTTCATCACTCTTCTGACTTTTGCATATCAGCCTACTGTAGCACTAATATATGCATTGTCAAATGTCAAACAGGTTATCAATTATATAATATTTTTGTGGTCTATAGAACTTGTCATACAAAAAACAGCTCTCTTAAACCCCTTCTTATCTCTCGTTCGATTTTTAGACATTTGACAGAGAACAGATTTCTGAAAGACTTTGTATAGTGTTTTTCAAATGGATCACCATTTTCAGAGTGGCATTTCAAATGCTCTAGAAAAAATTGAGACAGAATATATTGACAATTCTAGTACAGTTTGACTCAGCTAAGCTGGGGATACACGAAAATGTGGTTTTAATTTGTTTCATCACTCTTCTGACTTTTGCATATCAGCCTACTGTAGCACTAATATATGCATTGTCAAATGTCAAACAGGTTATCAATTATATAATATTTTTGTGGTCTATAGAACTTGTCATACAAGAAACCAGCTCTCTTAAAGCCCTTCTTATCTCTCTCTATCGATTTTTAGACATTTGACAGAGAACAGATTTTGGCCTATAGTGTGTTTCAAATGGTTTCCATTTTTCGTGGCATTTCAATGCTCTAGAAAAAAATTGAGACAGAATATATTGACAATTCTAGTACAGTTTGACTCAGCTAAGCTGGGGATACACGAAAATGTGGTTTTAATTTGTTTCATCACTCTTCTGACTTTTGCATATCAGCCTACTGTAGCACTAATATATGCATTGTCAAATGTCAAACAGGTTATCAATTATATAATATTTTTGTGGTCTATAGAACTTGTCATACAAGAAACCAGCTCTCTTAAAGCCCTTCTTATCTCTCGTTCGATTTTTAGACATTTAACAAAGAACAGATTTCTGAAAGACTTTGTATATAGTGTTGTTTCAAATGGATCACCATTTTTCGTGGCATTTCAAATGCTCTAGAAAAAAATTGAGGCAGAATATATTGACAATTCTAGTACAGTTTGACTCAGCTAAGCTGGGGATACACGAAAATGTGGTTTTAATTTGTTTCATCACTCTTCTGACTTTTGCATATCAGCCTACTGTAGCACTAATATATGCATTGTCCAATGTCAAACAGGTTATCAATTATATAATATTTTTGTGGTCTATAGAACTTGTCATACAAGAAACCAGCTCTCTTAAAGCCCTTCTTATCTCTCGTTCGATTTTTAGACATTTGACAAGAACAGATTGCTGAAAGACTTTGTATAGTGTTTTTCAAATGGATCACCATTTTCTCGTGGCATTTCAATGCTCTAGAAAAAATTGAGGCAGAATATATTGACAATTCTAGTACAGTTTGACTCAGCTAAGCTGGGGATACACGAAAATGTGGTTTTAATTTGTTTCATCACTCTTCTGACTTTTGCATATCAGCCTACTGTAGCACTAATATATGCATTGTCAAATGTCAAACAGGGTATCAATTATATAATATTTTTGTGGTCTATAGAACTTGTCATACAAAAAAACCAGCTCTCTTAAACCCTTCTTATCTCTCGTTGATTTTTTAGACATTTGACAGAGAACAGATTTCTGAAAGACTTTGTTTGTCAAAATGGATCACCATTTTTCGTGGCATTTCAAATGCTCTAGAATAAAATTGAGGCAGAATATATTGACAATTCTAGTACAGTTTGACTCAGCTAAGCTGGGGATACACGAAAATGTGGTTTTAATTTGTTTCATCACTCTTCTGACTTTTGCATATCAGCCTACTGTAGCACTAATATATGCATTGTCAATGTCAAACAGGACATATCAATTATATAATATTTTTGTGGTCTATAGAACTTGTCATACAAGAAACCAGCTCTCTTAAAGCCCTTCTTATCTCTCGTTCGATTTTTTAGACATTTGAAAGAACAGATTGCTGAAGACTTTGTATAGTGTTGTTTTCAAATGGATCACCATTTTCCGTGGCATTTCAAATGCTCTAGAATAAAATTGAGGCAGAATATATTGACAATTCTAGTACAGTTTGACTCAGCTAAGCTGGGGATACACACGAAAATGTGGTTTTAATTTGTTTCATCACTCTTCTGACTTTTGCATATCAGCCTACTGTAGCACTAATATTTGCATTGTCAATGTCAAACAGGGTATCAATTATATAATATTTTTGTGGTCTATAAAACTTGTCATACAAGAAACCAGCTCTCTTAAGACCCTCTTATCTCTCGTTTGATTTTTAGACATTTAACAAAGACAGAGAAAAGATTTGTGGCCTATAGTGTCATTTCAAATGGATCACCATTTTTGTGGCATTTCAATGCTCTAGAATAAAATTGAGAGCAGAATATATTGACAATTCTAGTACAGTTTGACTCAGCTAAGCTGGGGATACACGAAAATGTGGTTTTAATTTGTTTCATCACTCTTCTGACTTTTGCATATTAGCCTACTGTAGCACTAATATTTGCATTGTCAAATGTCAAAAAGGACATCAATTATATAATATTTTTGTGGTCTATAGAACTTGTCATACAAGAAACCAGCTCTCTTAAAACCCCTCTTATCTCTCGTTCGATTTTTAGACATTTGACAGAGAACAGATTCTGAAAGACTTTTTTCAATGTGTCGTTTCAAATTTTTCGTGGCATTTCTAATGCTCTAGAATAAAAGTGAGGCAGAATATATTGACAATTCTAGTACAGTTTTGACTCAGCTAAGCTGGGGACAAAAGAAAATGTGGTTTTAATTTGTTTCATCACTCTTCTGAATTTTGCATATCAGCCTACTGTATCACTAATCTTTGCATTGTTAAATGTCAAACAGGGTTTCAATTATATAATATTTTTGTGGTCTATAAAACTTGTCATACAAGAAACCAGCTCTATTAAGACCCCTTCTTATCTCTCGATCGATTTTTAGACATTTGACATAAAATAGATTCTGTAAGACTTTGTAGGCCTATAGTGTCATTTCAAATGGCTCACCATTTTTCGTGGCATTTCTAATGCTCTAGAATAAAATTGAGGCAGAATATATTGACAATTCTATCAATTATATAGTATTTTTGTGGTCTATAAAACTTGAGATACAAGAAACCAGCTATATGTAGACCCTCTTATCTCTCGATCGATTTTGTAGACATTTGACAGAGAACAGATTTCTGAAAGACTTTATATAGCGTCATTTCAAATGGCTCACCATTTTTCGTGGCATTTCGAATGCTCTAGAATAAAATTGAGGCAGAATATATTGACAATTCTAGTACAGTTTGACTCAACTAGGCTGGGGACACACGAAAATGTGGTTTTAATTTGTTTCATCACTCTTCTGAGTTTTGCATATCAGCCAACTGTATCACTAGTCTTTGCATTGTTTTATATATATATATATATATATATATATATATATGTATATATATATATTTCCCAATGTATATATATATATATATATAATTAAGTTCGCGACCATAATAAACCACTTGCTAAGTGTTAAAAAAAGTGGTATTTACCTTTTCTCCGCTTGTCAGGCATTTTATGGACGACGATAAATACAGTATAGACCTACAAGTCATGTCGTGGTGATTACCTTTTTTGTAAAATATTTGGACAATTTTTCATTAAAAATAAAACCTGCTGCACATTTTTTGGGCAATAGAAAATTATTTTTTGGGCGCACGGCTGCCGTTTTTGGGCGCGCGCCCACTTTAGAGGGAACATTGCTTGAGTCCTACCAGACTGGCCTTCATTTTGCACTGAGCAAATATTGCTTCATTATACTGATATTAAGACATCCTGGACATGGACTTGGGTCCAATTTTTAAAACCCAAGCCTATCATGGTTTTCAGACCTAACCCACAAAAACAGTAGGATTGCTTGACCCAATCCAACCCATCGTAATACATTACAATTTCTTAAACCAATTATTGACCATAGAAAATTAATCGATAAAATAAGTTGTATGACCAACCCAAACCACCGTAAACATGGACATTTCTAACCCAACCCATGGTTAGACCCAACCCATGTCCATGTCTGAGACATCCAGAGTTAAAACTTTGGGTGTTCCAATATATTTTATCCAATTGTATCATATGTATCCAATCCAATTTTATCCAATGATTTTTAGCCACACAGGAGCAGCTCTTCCTTTCCTGTGTTTTTGCTCCACCGGTTTTAAGCCAATTTATAGTTTTATTCCGAGATTAAATGCATCAAATGCATGATGATGATGATGATGATGATGATGATGATGATGATGATGATTATGATGATGATGATGATGATCTGTTCGTACGTACTGATGATGATGATGATGATGATGATGATGATGATGATGATGATGATGATGATGATGATGATGATGATGATGATGATGATCTGTTCATACGTACGTGCATTTTTGGTCCGTTTAGTTGCTGAAAATGAAGGCCCGGTGAAGCGCCACCATTCATTCGGCGACGTCCTCGGCGCGGAGAATGGCGACGCAGGCGCCGACACGACTGCCGTCTGCCAGAGAACCGTGCAGGACAAACCGCGAATTCTACGACCGAAATCAGAGGGCAGTTTCAACCTCGACGGGCTGAGGACCAAACGAGCTTCTAGTTTTGGGGTAGGAATCTTGCCTCATTCTTGTAAAGCGCTTTTGACTTTGGCCTGTGTTAGCTATGCTTACATCGCTTAAGAAGCTGTCTTGTATAATAATAATAATAATAATAATAATAATAATAATAATAATAATAATAATAATAATAATAATAATAATAATAATAATCTGCTTGGGTCCCTAAGTTTTAGTTCTTGTTCAGTCTTCCATCAAACAGTCAAGAGACATCCGGTGATATGTTTACCTTCCTCCATATAGGACAGTTGCCAAGGTGACAGTTACCTTGGTGACAGATTTAGTGCATGGCATGTGAGGATATCCTTTGGACTCTCTTGGCTTGTCAGTGGTTATCTGTCTGTCCTAGAAGCAGATCTGAAACATGGAACCTGTCTTTGTGCGGTTTTAATTTTTTACGACTAATCTCATCTTGTTCAGTTGTCATCCATGTTTGTGCTTTAAAAAGTCCTTTTCCAAATCGGCGTCGATGATTTGGGACAAATATTGGCTGTCTCATCAGTTGTCAATCTCAGTCTTTCTGTGTTTACAAAGATTTCATTAGGGCTGGGCTGGGGCTAACCTGCACTCTCACTCCGCCCCCCTCACACAATAAATTTTTGGGCCTCCAAGGTCGGAGGATGTGGGGGGATGTAGCAGTAAATAAATACAAAAAATATCCTTTGGATAGGCCCCTGTGATCTCCAGCCCCCACCCCACACTGAGACTTTGCAGGTGCCTGGCCCCAGCCCTGTGCTTAAGAGTATTAGTAATGTATCGTATAATTGCTGTTGAGCAGAAGGTGTATTCGTAATGTATTGTACAGTTGCTGTTAAGCAAAAAGTGTATTCATAATGTATAATACAGTAATTATAGTTGCTGTTAAGCAGGGGTGATGCTAACACAGTTTACTAATTAAAATATCATGGCTTTGATGTTGAGTAAGGGTTTCCAATGGCATGTTAAGAGAGGCATGACAAGGCATGACAGTGTCAGGAGTGACCATAAGTGAGTTTGACAGTAGCATAATTAATTACTAATTGTTGATCAATTTGTCAATAAATATCTCAATAGAGTTTTGCATATATATATATATATATATATATATATATATATATATATATATATATATATATATATATATATATATATATATATATATATATATATATATATATATATATATATATATATGCCGTGTTTTATTTTCTCATTTTCTATATTGAAATATGGCTCTGTGATGTAAATGAACTGAAGCAAAGCTGTTTGAAGCTGGACATTGTTACTATAATTTTCTCATATTATATTCTTTATTATTCGATCGTTTAGCTTCTCCGAACATTCTTGTTTCTAATGATCGATGTACAGAACGGCTATTTTTATCGGCATTTCGATCGTGAGCATTTTTCCCGTTGATCAACTTCAGTCGGATCTGATGTTATGCTCCATCTCTCCTTCTTAATGACTTTGTCTGATCCTGATCGAATTTTCCGTTCAGATCTATTCATGTTATGCACAGGCACAACAATCCAATGTTTTACCTCTAGAGGTTTTTGATTTGAAATTAGCATGTCAGTGTGAGAAAAAAGGTTGTTGTTTTCTTTTAAAATATTTTTCAGTTACAAATACATAGTTTGTGAGTAACAGAAACAGGTAATTTAAAACAAGAAATTTATTGATAATTTGTAACTTGTTATAAAAAAGTTATTTATTGTTTCGGTATCTTCGCGGGCCATTTGGCACCTTTTGGCGGGCCGGATTTGGCCCGCAGGCCACCGTTTGAATACCGGTACCCTTGCTCTACATCAACTGTTACAATATTGTGATGGATGTGTGGTGATCATGTATGGATGATTACTATCAGTATATTGTTGGATTGGAAGGTGTATTCATAATGTATCGTACAGTGCAATGTCTACCTTTGCTCTATCAATATAATTACCGCCTTTACTATCAACATGAAAGCGGTAACCACAGAAATCGAACCAATTCTAAGCAATACTAGATGACCGGCTGAATATGCAGAGAGAGAGAGAGAGAGAGAGAGAGAGAGAGAGAGAGAGAGAGAGAGAGAGAGAGAGAGAGAGAGAGAGAGAGAGAGAGGCAGTCAGTGACTGTAGCAAATTCAGGTATGGCTTAATATGATCCATGGATGGAATGTTGTAGTCAGACATGCAGTGCTGAAATCAGTGACAGATACTGTTAATGCCATGATGTCATATGCCACTTTAGACTGGCTGTTCAGATCCTGTGATACTAGCTACTGTCAATGATACTGTAGATCAGGGGTATTCAAATGGCGGCCTGCGGACCAGATCCGGCCCGCCAGGGGGCGTGAAATGACCAGCAAAGATACTGAAATGGTGAATTTTTATCTATAGGTGCTGTGTATTTCTACGTTAGCGACCGTGGATTTCCACTTTGTTCGATCTTGACATCCTCCTATTAATTCGATGTTGTTCTTTACTCCCTCAATTCTTTCTCGTAGGCAGTCTACATAGGTGTTTCTCTGCCTTCCTCGTGCTCTTTTCCCCTCCACTTTTCCAGTTATTGTCAAGTGCTCCAGGCCTTCCTTCCTCATTGAATTTTTATCTAATACTAACTAAATATTTTTTAAATGTCTTGTTATCAACTACCAGTACTTGTTTCCTATTATTGTACTTATGAGCTTATTTGTGTCTAAAAATATCACATCTATCTCTGGTTCTCGGGCATCAGTAAAAATTTGGCCCCTCATGAAATTTAGTAGAATATCTCAGCTGTAGATGTTGTCAAATTAAAGGATTGTGGCATTGGGGGGGGTCTCTTTTATTAGGCAGTCAGAGGGGGGCCTCTAACCACCCAGATGATTTTGGAGAAGCCCCTTTTATTTCATTGGAGGTTGTTGGTGTCCCAGCCTCATCTTTGGTGGACAAATCTTTTCCAGGCATGTTTTCAGTTTTTAAAATGCCCTTTTTTTATTCTTTAAAATTGATGTTCCAAGCTTTATTTTAAGTTTGGGTGATGTTGTCATGGCAATGTGTGAGGTTACTTCTGTTCTACGGTAATTTGACTTAGGTTGTTACTGATTTTTTTAAAAATCTGCCAGTGAATCTTCCGTGCTGTACACGGTCTTTTAATCTTTTTAAAACTATGATTTTCTCATGAGAATTATATTTTTTGTAGTCCAAGTCGCCGTTTGGGAAGTTGGCCAACTACGAAAAGAAGGAACAGCTCGGCGAAGGGTCGTACGCCACCGTCTACAAAGGCCTCAGCCTGTGAGTGAAGGAGCAACTTAACTAAGAGCTCTAACTTACGGTATTTGCCTGCAACGTTTAGATTTATCCAGAACTACGTTACACAAAGAATTGGTTGAGGCTGCCCATGGCAACTGAGTAGTGAGTATTAAGTCACTACTGGTAACTCTGGTAGCTTTAGTAAGTAAGTAGTAAGTTAGGGTAATTCTAATCCTGTGGTGGTAATATTCACTTCGTATCCGGATGGATCCGGACCCAGAAAATGTTGACCCAAAATATTCGGATCCAGTATCCAGTGGAAAATACCCGTCTGGTCATTTCCTAATTGTTATATGAGTTTTTTAAGAGCTGTATTTACATCTTTTCTCGTTTCTATTATTGTAGACTTACTAATCAAATTGTTGCTCTGAAAGAAATCCGACTTCAACTGGATGAGGGAACGCCATTCACGGCAATCCGGGAAGGTAAGTGACTTAGTGGATTTGGAAGCGGTGGTCCAAGGAACATGGCCATCGAAGGCCAAAGTATAATAATATAGTAATTATGCACTTCTTTAGCACCATTTCTAATATACATGTACTGTCATCTGGATGTCCTGTCTGACATCCTGGATTTGACCTTGACCTTGTGCTATTGTGGTTTGATGGGTGCATCATGAAGTGGCGCTATAGAAGTTTAAGATTAGATTAGATTAGGAGGTACTGGCATCTGTGTGGATGGGGAGAAGCATTAGTTTCAGATTTATCCGTTATCCTATTTAGCCTGTCAACATCTGTACTAGTTCATGTTGATTCTAATTTCCAAGCGATAGTTTTGTATTCATTGATTGTTAATGGCAAATTTATATCATCATATCATATTATCTAGATCAGTGATCATTAGACATTCCACTTGCTTACTTATGCACGTGAGTTATTTTATGTTAATATCATTGTTTATTGTGTTAATTTGCCACTTCAACGTTTTGAGTTTTTGTTATTACTTACATGCTACTATCATGTGGGAACCTTGGTTCCCTTAGTAGCTTGTTATTTCCCTAATTATACTGTGCAATGTATTTGGACAGCATCCGTAGGTTCTCTGACATCTTGGGTAGCCCCTGCCTGCTACCCTGCCCTAAGGCATTCTAAATTTAACTGGTAATTACATTCAGTGTGTGTGTGTTGCTGTAGTTGAGTTGCTGTGTTATTGAAATGAGCATGATACATGCTACCAATATTTGCAAATGCAATCGTCAAATTTACTTTTTAAAGAGTTTTTCTTTGTTTTGTTGTTGCAAGTTATAATCTATTCGTTTGAACGTGAATTCACCATTTTGTTTTTGTACTCTTTCCGTCTTGCAGCGTCGTTGCTGAAGGGGTTGAAGCACGCCAACATCGTCACACTTCATGACATCGTACACACGAAGGACTCCCTGACGTTCGTCTTTGAATATCTGGTGAGGGGGGAAATTGCGGCTACTAAGTTTCACTGCATTCCAAATATTTCTTGACACTTTTTTGCAATGCGGTGGTGGTGTGGTGGTTTATGGGCTGGCATGTCAGCAGTGTGGTTCAGGGTTTGAACCTTGGGCGTCTGCTCGGTGGAAGGGAAGGGGACGAGGGAAAGACCGGTGACTGTCCTCGCCCAGCAAAGGCCGTAACAACGACATTCAATAATTATTTAGTTTGAAGCTGTCTTTGTACGGTGACATTAGGCAGATTTGGTTTGTTTATTCTTTTAAAATTGCTGTATTTTCTCTCGCGTAAAGAGCACATCCATGTATAAAACACAATTGTGCGCGTATGTGCAATGCAGTAAATGCATTGGCTCAGTAGCGTGTGGTGGGGTGGTGGCCCTGGGCGCCAACCAGATGGGGGCACCAAAATTGACTCTGTGACTTTTTTGCTTGTCAAACATTTTTTTTATCGACTTGGTCCAGAGTGCCCACCGCTCTCTGCATGCCTCTACATTGATTTTATAGCCATATGAGCTTAGATTTGGTTGGTAAAGAAGTTTGTGACATTCTTAGTACAATTATTTTCACGGGGGTCTGTGTTTTGAGATGAATAATTTGTGGTGAAATTTTCATTTTAAGAAAGAAAATTCAGTCTACTGAGGCTTGAAACTTGTTTATCTCTTTTTCAGCATACTGATCTGGGTCAGTACCTGGAGAAACATCCTGGAGGTCTCAATCCTCGAAACGTCAAGGTACTGATAAATTTCAAGCAGCTTAGTATACAGGTTTCATGAACCAGATCTTTAGACTGTACTGGTTTAGAGGTGTTGTAAACTTATTATAAAAATTTAAGAGAATTTTGTGGTGGTTGGCCGGTATTGTGTTTTTAATGACCATCGACTGATTCCAAGCGCACTGCTAGAATGGCGCTATAGAAGTTCCTGTGTTCTCGTGGATAGATGTATCAGAGCTCAGTAGTAATATGTACCCACCTAAGATCCAATGTTTGTCAGTCACGCGTTTGCCGTGAATTAAATTCCTTGTTGTTAACTTCACGTTTAGTTTTTGACGTTTCAATTGACATTAGCGTATGATTTTCTTCTGTTTCTGTTTTGTCTTTCAGCTTTTCCTGTACCAGTTATTGCGTGGCCTGGCGTTTTGCCACGCGCGGCGGATTTTGCATCGGTAAGACCATTGTTTTGTGGTACGAGCGTAATTCCTTTCACATAAAGAAACCTCTCAACAGAACTACAACCGTAGACCTCCCGGACACAACCTGGAAATTCCTCACCAGATTAATTACTTGACTGATAGAAACTTTATTATAAGATTATTATATTCTGGAAGTAAATGTAGAAATAATTTTAATTTCAAATAACTTTTGATTTGTATTTGATACGTAAAGTATTTGTTATGTATTATTATTATGTTGTGACCTTGCGTTTTGCCAAGGTTGATTTAATAAAGCGATATTGTATTGTATTGTACTCCAGCTATAGCACACTTTGATACCACACTATGTATGATTTGTATTTGATACGTAAAGTATGTATTATTTTTATGTATTATTATGCATTATGTTGTAACCTTGTGTTTTGCCAAAGTTGATTTAATAAAGTGATCTTGTATTGTATTGTACTCCAGCTATAGCACGCTTTGATAACACACTATGTACGATGTGTGCTTGTATATTGCGTGCTTAAGCGGTTACTGTAGTCATAATGCTTTGTTTGCTGCAGAGATCTCAAGCCTCAGAACTTGTTGCTCAGTGAAATTGGAGAGCTGAAACTTGCAGACTTTGGTGAGTTCACAATTGCTTTGTAAATTGTTCTTTCAGAACCAAATGTGATTACGCTATGTGAGTACTGGTAATGTTAGATGTTGGAACTCACTTACTTGCTAATCTGCAGTTCAACGATTCTTTGGCACATATACCTTCTTGCTTTGTTGTGTATAACTTTTAGTAGTTAGAAGTTCATTTACGTAAAATATATGTTTACACGTAAACGTAGTATAATGCATAACCCGTAAGCCCGATTCCTCTCTCTGTCTTGCCTCTTCTTTGATTTCTGCATAGGTTTTGTGATGCTGTTCATCTGTTTTCATCATCCAGTCCAATATCATTCTCCTTGGCCTTCCCTAAAGTTGTCTTTCCTCCTGATATACTTTTTCAGTTCGTGTTCTAAGCAATGTTTCTCCTCTTAGCACACGTTCAACCCAGTTCCTCTGTCTTCTTTTGATTATTATTATTATTATTATTATTATTATTATTATTATTATTATTATTATTATTTGACAATTTATATAGTGCAATAAGCATGGTGAAGGCCAAAGTCAAGAGCACTTTACAGGGGGCTCTTATAGGAGGTATTGAATAAGTGCTTCTTTAGTATCTTTGCAAACAGTTCAGCAGAGGTGGTGCATACTATCCTTCATGGTGTATAGTGCATGCTATTCGTAGTGTAATAATCATTGCATTGAATCATTTCCTGTATTATCCTGCTCTGTTACAACCATTCCTTGCATTTGTCCTGCGGTTCTTTTGACCTCCGTGAACCCTAATCGCAGGTGTTGGAATGGAACGGATGTTGCATTCTGTTTCCAGGTTTAGCGCGGGCGAAATCCATCCCGAGCCGAACTTACTCGCACGAGGTTGTCACGCTCTGGTATCGGCCTCCGGACGTTCTCTTGGGATCGACCGACTACTCGACATCGCTTGACATGTGGTGCGATTGCTTTTCGATTGTGGAATCCAGTTTTGTTTCTTGCTTTATGCGTGTATGTTGCCAGGGGTTACAGTGTGTGTTGGGGGGAAGGGGTCACTGTGGATTCACCTCACAACCTTCCACGTTACCTATTACCTGTTTTACCTATGTTGAAGGTAAAGGTACACTCCATAGACCATCGCGGACCCTCGTAGAACCAAAGGGTTAGCGCCTTCAGTTTTACCTGGCAACAGTTGAATGAGGGCGATTGCCAGCCTTTCCCTCACTGCCTTTCCTTCCACCGAGCTAACACCCGATGTACTCATTCGCAGCTGAGTCGACTGGGGACTCTTGGGACAGAAACAGCAGAAAAGTTTCTGCTGCAGCCGGGAGTTGAACCACAGACCTCAAGATTTGCAGACCAATGCACTAACCACTGCTCCACCGTGCACCTGTGTTGACTATTTACTTATTGTCTATATTATTGTCTACCTATTTGATTTTTATTTGCAGGGGTGTGGGCTGTATCTTCACGGAAATGGTGACCGGTACGGCAACTTTCCCGGGAACTAAGGACGCGTGGGACCAGTTGGACAAGATCTGGCAGGTAATTGCATGGTATTGTATGGATATAGTTGGTCACTGTTTTTTTCCAGATTAGCAAAACACCATTGGCATCAACTTTGGAGATAAGACAGTGTTTCCATGGTTACTGAAAGTCTGTGTTGCATGTTAACCATATCCATAGAAACCTGTCGGGATTTTGGCTGGTCTGAATCAAATATTCTGTGCTTGCCAGCGTAGTGGTCCTTGTTATGTGATTTTGTGTGTTAGCAGGGTTTTACTGTAAATAAAAACCCACCTGAAAGGAGAATACAGGAGCAAACTTACAAGAGGGCAAATAATTAGATTACACAGCAAGGCCATAATGTGAATGAATGAATGGATGGGTGGAACATAATGGTTCTCACACAGGGCAGATTCTACTGAACCACTCTTAACCTCTGTTATTATTATTATTATTATTATTATTATTATTATTATTATTATTATTATTAAATAACCCTTGGCCGTTTGGCCTGCTTTTAATTGAATTAAAGTAAGTATGTTGAAATTTTTAAGCAACAGTATATGTGAAGTTGATTTGTTCAAAAATTTAATTGTACTTTTCTTTCTACCAAGTGGAAACAGTTGGGCTTTGATCAAGTACTTCCATTCATCAGTATTGATGACTTACCTGTAGCATGAAAAGTATACAGGTACTTAAGTACAGTTCCAAATTTTTGTTCAACACTTGATATCTTGGAAGTTTGTTTTTCTTTTCCAACACAGGTGCTCGGCACTCCAACAGAAGAAGTATGGGAGGGCGTTTCCAATTATCCGAATTACTCTCCCAGTGAGTGGAAGAAATATTTTACATTTACGTTTGGGTTTTGGATATGCAAACAAATTAAAAACCACATTTTCTTGTGTCCCCATCTTTAATGCGTCAGATCATTCCGGGATTGTCAATATATTCCATCTCAATTTTATTCTAGAACGTTTGAAATGCCACAAAATGGTGAGCCTATGGAAGGACTATTGTTACAGCAAGCTATAGATATGCAAAAATTCAGAGGAGTTTCAAACGAATTCAAACCACATTTTCTTGTGTCCCCATCTTTAATGTGTCAAATCATTCTGGGATTGTCAATATATTCCATCTCAATTTTTGGACTGATTCACAGTGCTAGTATCTCAGTGTTTCACTTTAGTGAAAGACCTATAAGAGATGCACGGTGGAGCAGTGGTTAGCACACTGGTCTGCCAATCTTGAGGTCCGAGGTTCAACTCCCAGCCGAGGCAGAAACTTTTCGGTTGCTTCTGTCCCAAGCACCCCTGTCGACTCAGCTGTGAATGAGTACATCGGGTGTTAACTTGGTGGAAGGAAAGGCAGCGAGGGAAAGGCTGGCAACCGCCCTTATTCAGCCGTTGCTATGCAAAACTGAAGGCGCTAACCCTTCGGTTCTCCATAAGGAACTTCTACAATCTGTGTAGCCAATATGTTATGAAGCCAAATATCGGCCTTATGGGGCCAAATGTTTAGGGTTCTTCCAGTAACTTATTGCCTTTCGACATTTACTCTCATACCAGAAGCAGTAACAACACAATTCAGTACAATACAATATAATACAGGATTGCTTATTAAATCAACCTTGGCAAATGCAAGATCAAAGCATAATAATACGTAATACATACCTTACGTATCAAATACAAATCAAAAGTTGTTGGAAATTAAAATTATTTTTACGTTTGCATTCATCTTGCCGACAAATTTTGACTGTTTCTTGTTATTTCCAGGTAAGTTTGGGTGGTACCCTCCACGACGAATATCTCACGTGATACCAAAGTTAGTTCACATACCGTATTCAGAAGTTCTTGCCCACAATTTACTCCAGGT
Source organism: Metaphire vulgaris (assembly GCA_018105865.1). Lineage (NCBI taxonomy): Eukaryota > Metazoa > Annelida > Clitellata > Crassiclitellata > Megascolecidae > Metaphire > Metaphire vulgaris. Next base: position 13,760,818 of record CM030852.1, read on the forward strand.
AAGTCATGGCATGACGTAATCGATTTTTCTCATCATTTGAGAGAGCAATGTCAAGATTCATGTTGCAGTAAATTGTTGTAAATAGTGTAGCCATTGATCTCAGAAATATCGGTGCCGGTAATTTAACTTGGACGGTAAAAAGTTGGGGACAGGAAGATAGCACATTCCCTCAGGAGCCCTAAGGTCAACTTGGCCTTCACTCGCGCTATAGGGCAGGGGCTCATCCATATAGTACGTACTGTTAAAAGTGGGCGTCGATGATATTGTGAAGCAAAATGGAGATAAGATTCGGTAAAGTTTTTAATATTAGAAACTCGTTAACCAGTCGTATCAAACCTAGCTCCAAAACCAGAAAGAGAAATAATCCTAGCAAATATTCCCTACAACCATGCCACCGCCTAGTAAAGCAGCACAACTACAAAGAAGTAAGATAGTAATTAGTAAAGTCGAGAGGGATTATCCCAAAAATACACAAAAAGGCATATTTTTCAACCCCTTCCTTGTACACACCGTACATATGCAAAACCTCCAAAATCCAACCTCCCCTCAGTGTGTACGCACTATATGGATGGACCCCAGTGGCAAGTTGAGTGGCAGACGATTGACTTTTTTTACTTTTCTTTATTAAAAGCTGAGGTTTTTTCTGTTAGTTGCAGCCCAAAAAGAGAATAACGGCTCTCGAAGCTCTTCGTCATCCGTTTTTTACCGACCTCCCGACTAAAATATTCGACTTGCCAAACGGTAATTGATTCGGCACGTTGCTTTTTCGGTCGCCTCGTCCTGTCAAAGCGCTTCCAAGCGTTCATCCATAACAGGCGCTATATAATTGATTGTGGTGTCACACACACACACACACACACACACACGTGTGGTTGATTACTGATTTTGTTGAAAACTGCTGACATACTCTATACTTTTTCTACTCCTAACCTTTACAACATCCTTTACTACTCCTAACCTTTACAACATCCTTTACTACTCCTAACCTTTACAACATCCTTTTTTAGTATAAAGGATCATGATATATTTGTTCCTGCCATGTATTTACATAACTGATTTGACTGATCTAACATTACTACACTACCAGATTATGTTACAAACTCTGACTCTCTAGGACTTTTCCTAAGTAATCTTAAGACTTACCTATTCACCATCGGTTATACGTAGTATTGTAAAGCGCTCTTGTCTTTGGCCACTTTTGCCATGCTTATTGTGCTATATAAATTGTCTAGTTAATAATAGTAATGATAATAATAATAATTTGTATATCGTGAATATATATGTGTATATATTGATACACCTTGAATATATGCTTAAGTACGTATTTCTAATTCTATTACCGGTAATTAATACAGAAAGAACTGAGGCAATATTGAATTATTTTGTAGTACAGCGGATCCCACTTAATCGCATACCGCATAATTGCATAACCCGCATAATCGCATAACAACATAAAAACCCGAACCAGTGTTTTGTGTATCAGACGTCCCGGTTATTCGCATAGCCCTGTTAATCGCATAAGCAAGGCTCGCACGGCACCTATGCAATTAAGCGGGTTTCACTGTATTACTGATCTAGTCAATCGTTTACTCTTGGTGCTGAGTATGAGATAAAGAGTGAAGAAGGAAAAAGTGTGTCTATAGTTAGTTTTGACTGTTGTGCCATTTTTCAGATGCCTCCATTTTCACGGTTGCTGGCTTGCAGACGGCCCCTGAACTTGACGAGCTGCTCCGGTCCCACATAAGAACCAACCCTGTCGTCAGCCAGTCAAGGTCTAAACCAGTCAGACCTCAGAGCCACTACAATGGTAGGTATCCTTGCAGTTGAACGCGTGGCACTGAATAAGTGTACAGATAAATGCTAAGCCATGCAGGCATTGCAGCAGAATATTTGTATATATGGGATTCTCTTGTCTTTAATTCTATTTGCGTGTCCATACCATCTAAGTCTTCTTCTTCTGATTTTGTCTATTATTGTCTCTTGCATCTACACATCCAAAGAAGGAAGGAGAGGAAGAGGAAGGCCCAGGATAAAGTGGATGGATAACATCAAAGAAGACTTCAAAAGATATCAAATGACAATAATATATGGAATGAGATTAACAACGGAAAAAGATAAATGGAGAAGTTTTGTGTCTAGCTATTGCCGCTAATGAGCTGTCAGAAAGCAACTATGATGATGATGATGATGATGATGATGATGATGATGATGATGATGATGATGATGATGATGATGGGGTGTATATGCTGTCATCTTCTATATTCTATGCAGTTTTGTTCATATGAATTTCTTTGTATTTCTGGTTTTTTACAATTTTAGGTCCATCAGCAGTTTGATTAAAGTATCTCTCTCTCATCAACGCATGGCGGCCGGCTGCCACTCTCTAACCTCTGAATGTCAGCATCTGATCTTAATCCAACTCTGCCAATGGCAGTGTCAATGTCTTAGTCAATGGCAGTGTCATACGTGGCAGACTCTTTGCTGTCGGTGTTGTTTCTCTAAGCGTACAAACTCGCGTTCTGTATGTACAAATATACGAGACTTGTTTTCTATTCTAAGTAATTTATTACGGCTGTTGTTGTTGCGGCTATGCCACGGTTTTAAATGGAGAATTTAACCCTATGTTGTCCGCCGGTATTTTGCAGTGCTCATCGAGTGCTGGCTCCACTAGGTTGAAAGCGTTAATGTTCGTATTTGTCGCATGTTCTGTGATTAGATCTTCCCCCGGAGTTTGTTCAGTCCATTGCGTTGTGGTACGGTGACCACCGCACTGTTTTGCCTTTAGTTTCTGGCGGTTGAATTGGTTTGACCAGCTGTTCGTCATATTGCAGTTTTGTTGACCTTAGGGCCCGTCCATATATTACATAAGCAAGAAAGGCATATTTTCAAACTCCACTTTTGCAACCTGTACATTGTTTTAGAACCCCCTGTGCATACTTACAAATTAGCTTCTCTCCCCTCCCTCCCCGGTCAAAGAAATACAACAATAGAATGTTCAAATGTTACACAATTATCACCCTTAAATAGTATTTCAAAATTGGCGAGGATTGTAAGTGAAGGCAAAATCTCTTAAACCCCCCTCAGTGCGCACGTAATATATGGACGGGCCCTTAAGAGCTTACCAGTATCTCGTGTGAAGAGCTTACCGGTATCTTGTGTGTTCAGATTTTTGGATGATGGTGATTAAGTTTACCGGTATTTTACGTGGGTGCCTTTGAAGCAGAGCGGTGAACTTGAAAAATTATCTGACTTTACAGAAATGGCTTTTACTGGCTTTTGTGCTGGCAGATTGGTGCTTGGTGTCTGTCTGATATCTGGAACAGTGTTTTACTTGGGGTCCGAGTTTGTTTATTGGCTTAAAATTATTAGATTTGAGGTTCGTGTTGCATTTCTAGTTATGTGGAATATTTTGCATTTCACTCTGGAACTAAAAGTTTGTATTGCTTCCTGCCAGGATGACAACCCCCTTTCACACACACACACATATACCGTACATATATATGTATATATATATATATATACATATATATATGGTGGTTTTAGTGATTTTTGATGTTGGTATCTATAGAGGAATATTGGAATATCAGAATGTGATGAGATATTGACTTATTACGGTAGTTGTTTAGGTTATTACGTGTGTAATGTAGTGTGACAGAGCTTTATATAGCTCCTTTTTTGATTAATGTCTAAACATACCCTTTGTGGGCATGTGAAATCTTGGGTGTTTAGTTTCTAAGCATGCCAGATGCTCAAACGATAACCATGCAGAGGATGGTGGCATGCCTGTGTCGCTGATTGGCTGGTGTCCTTAATTCAACATTGATATTTGACCGCGTTATGCATTCTGTTTGCATAAATTGTGATCAGTTGATGAATGTAAAGCAATTAAATGCTCATAGAAAATTCTGAAGATCGAATTCTTGTAGAACTTTGCGGCAGAATTTGTTTGCATATCCTAAAATTTGTGTTTTAGACGTGCTGTGTGTTCAATGAATCTGTCCAGAAACACTTGATCCCTACAGCTATGAAGATCATTATATTCTGAGTTTGTGCGCTACCTCTTTAGACGGCTATTGGTGATTTGGCAACGTGAATTTTTTTCACTTACTCGAACTTACAGTGTCTTCTAACTCGTGGTTTCTGTTCCAGCGAATTCTTTACACCAGATTTACAAGGGTCCATCCATATAATACGTATGCACTGATGGGGGGGTTGGATTTAGGAGATTTTGTGCATGCATAGTGTGTTTAACGAGAGGTTAAAATTTGCCTTTTTGTGTATGTACTCAGTGTTTTATCGAGGCCTGTTAGGGGGAGATTGCCCCCACAGCCTCAACATTCCTCCCAAAAATCTCTGCACTTACAAAAATTTTGCATTAAACTGTGTCGTTTCCCCTCCGGCCAAGTGAATTTCCCCCCCCCCCTACAATGGCCTGGAGTCTGGATAAAACACTGTACGTACTATATGGATGGGCCCCAACCCATGAACACCAAACTCGTGATAATTTTGTTTATTGTGTGTTTTCAGTTGTATATATGCTTATAGCCAGTGATACAGGCAAGAGCATTTTAGTGAGTTGTGTGTGTTTTCACAAGGTCTTATACATGTATTTCTTGTATGAAAGTGATAACTATTGTTTCATTATATTACACTGGTCTACGTCAATTTTGCTGACTTGAAGACAACATGTGATCTTTATGTATTTTAGTGTGCTGAATCCAAAAATCACACCCATTTTCTCCTATCACGTCCAGTTTTTCCGCAAAACGCTGTTTACTGATTTACTGTTTACTGTAATAATGTAGCATTATGTATTATAATTCTTTAGCTATATTGAATATGCAAAAAGTTAAGGATGTGCAAAAAGATATGCTTAATATGCAGTGGGCATAACTATTTAATAATACAACAGTTTAATAGGCAGTTTTAAACTGCAGACGTCAGCATTTTATGGATATAGGCCTATATAAGCAGCGTGAAACCGACGGCAGCATTCAGTCGTTCATGAGGCTTACAAGTCGCAGTAAATTTAACTATTCTAACTAGCTTTCTGTGGAATATGTCACCCAGCACCCGAACACTTCGTGAGCAGTGCAGGAATGATCCTGACAAATTTTGCTACATCTGAGGTTGCTTTACAACACCTAAACAAAGGAGATAGGTGTCTGAATTTGTGCATAAAGCTTAGCATGCATATTTCGCAGTTAAATTGAGTGACCAGGAAAACCTTGGGCACCACATAAAGTGTGCAGGACATGTGTTGAAAGCCTCAGACAGTTCATAATGTGACTAAAGGTCAGAGAAAAAGTCTTAACTTTGGAGTTCCAATGGTGTGGCGAGAGCCTCAAAACCATGCATGTTGATGACTGCTACTTCTGTCTGGTAAATATTTCAGGCATGTCCACAAAGGCAAAATCTTCCATCCAGTACCCAAATCTCCCCTCTGGTCTGAGACCAGTTGCTCACTGTGACAAAGTTCCTGTACCTATTTGCACTACTTTGGGAGTTTCTTACGAAGATGAATTTTTTGTCAGTCAACAGACACCGATTGCGAAGATTTCGTGGCCTTAGAAGTTGACGCTGGAATGCACCAAACATTCAACCAAGCTGAGTTTAATGACCTAATATGAGACCTAGATCTGCCGGAAGTCGTCAGCAGAGTTACTGGGTTCAAGACTGAAGGAAAAGAATCTGTTCAGTGTTGGCCCCAGGAACCACGCTTATGTATCATGGCAGAGAGAATGAATCTTTTCAAACATTTCCATATGGAGGAGGAGTTTGTATACTGCATCAACAGCAAAGGACTTTTTGAATCAATGGGATGTTATAGTTGTAGACAAGATGCTTTTTATGACCTGATTACTGACTTACTTGGCAACTTAAGAGTCGAGAATTATGACCTTTCAGTTAAAAATTCAAGATTGCTTTTTCAAGACTGGGAGCAAACATGAGTGTCAAGTTGCATTTCTTTCATAGCTATCTGAACTTCAAATCTTGGAGCTATGAGTGAAGAACAAGGAGAATGCTTCCATCAAGACATCAAGACCATGGAACGTAGATATCAAGGCAGATGGAACTCGAACATTATGGCAGACTACTGCTGGTGTTTACAGCGTGACAACTGTGACCATAACTATACCGGAGCATCCAAAAAAAGAAGATTCCTTTCTCAAAACTTAAATTTAAGCAACTAGCTATTGCTCTTATTGCTCTCTTGGTTAGAAGACAGACTCATTTTTGGACTGAATAAAAAATATTACGTGTTATCGGTTCTTCAGAATTTCCTATTTTCCCTTATGTTTGACTTTAACACCTTTAATTAAGCATTCCTAATTTGCGAAAAAATTTGACGTGTTGCATAATTTTTGACTTCATATCTGGAATCAGCACCTCTCAATTGGGTAAAATCAGCAAAAATACCTAGGTCAGCAGAAATTTTTTTTAAAAATGTAGACCAGTGTTATCAGTGCATGTAATATGTCTGCCAATGAATTCAAGGAACCAGCAACAACACTTTTTTAGGTTTTACTGATCAGTAATTAATTATAAATTGTATTTTGCTTCATCAAAATTGTTTAGAACACTGCAGTCTGTGATGTAAAATTGTGATGACTACTGTTGCGAACAGCAATGTGATTGGCTGGTGTCCTAGATTCAACATTGTTATTTGACCACATAGTGCATTTTTTGCATTCAGTGTGACCAATAATAATGAAATGAATGTTTAAAGAATAAATTTGTCATCAACTTTTAAAAAGGTGGACAGTTTTCACAGATCAAAATTTCTATGTGCTAATTCTTATACTTAATAATTATGGTGCCACTCCATTTTACCTTTCTGAGCTGCTACTCCATCCTCTTAGCTCCATCCCTGGTCGGCCATGTCTTCGGTCCACAACCAATGGTCTTCTCAGTGTGCCCCAAGCACGAACCTCCATGTTCCTGAAGCGAGGTTTTGAATCAGTTGGCCCTATCCTTTGGAATGCTCTTGACGCCAGTATGCGTGGCTTAGCTACTCCTAATTCTATGGTCCTCTTTTTGAAATGACTTAAAACTGATCTCTTTGTCAATATAGAGTAATTGCAGCAGGGGGGGCACTTCTGAGTGATTCTTCAGAAGAGGCGCTATACAAATATTTTGTTACATCACATTACTTGATTGTGTGCACTTCTCTTATTACCTGTGTCTTTTTAGTCGTTTGTGTTGAAATACCGGCCAGAATAAGTAAGCCGAATCACTTCATTTGCAAAATCCATCATTGCTTTAAAAAACTGTTGTTTGACTATTACTGGTAACTGTCATTACATTTGACATATTAAGATATTAACTGCCTCATGGCTTGGTAGGTTGTAAGTCCTGTTTCATCTCAGTTTCGATGTTGTTGAGGCAAGTTATCCTTGGCCTTCCTTGCGCTCTTCTTCCTGGAACTGTACCTTGTACGATTTCTTTCTCGAGACAACCGCCTTGCTTCCTTACCATGTTATCCAATAAGATTTTTTGATATTTGCCTTTTTTCATTACCCATTCATTGGTCCTCTTTGCTATCCAAAGTGCTCTAAGGTTGTGTTCTTAATCCTTTCATCACAAAAGCCTCTATGCGAGTTTCATTTTCTTTTGCCAATGTCCAGCTCTCGCAGCCATATGTTGCTATTGGCCATACCAAGGCTTTCCACAGTCGAAATTTCACTGTACTGTAATCTGATAGTTGAATATGAACTGTACAGTAAGATAAATAATGACCATGCCTCACTGACTTCCATCTTTTGACTATAGCCATTTCAAATTTAGACTAAGTGCATGAGAATAAGCAGCTAATATGGTTTTCCTTTTGAAAAGATCAATAATATATTTATTGCTTTTTTATTAGTAATTGATTGACTCACTTCGGATATAAGATGATTTTTTTGATACACGAATTTCTATAAAGTAAGACTGAGCTATTTTTAGCCATTTCTTTTGTGTAATTGTGTCCGCTTCTCTTTAGGTGCAAATGTAGGTAGATGCTGCCTTTGTAATTAGCAGAAATAATGAGTTGCTATGAATTTCTCGTGTGTTGTCGGTACCGTTTTGTATGAAAATTTAATGTATAGAAACATCTGGGCTTTGTTAAACTCCAGTTGCTTGTAAGTGACAATGGTCTTTTGATTTTTTTTCATGTAAATGTGATGCAGATGTTATTTTGATGATAGCATTTAAGTCACAACCTCACAAACATTAAGAGTCGGTCGTGAATTCCAAAATTGCCAAATTATGACCCACTTGTACTATGGTGTAGCCAAGGGGGGTTTTGGGAGTTAAAACCCCCCTGGCAGCCGAAAACAACATATTTTTAATGAGTTTCCCTGCATTTTTAATTTTTTGATGCAACTTTGGGAGTCAAAAACCCCTTGGCTATAGACGGTAAAGATTTAAGTAAGAGGCAAGGACTCTTTTGCTTGTCACCTAAAAACTACAGGTGATGTTATTTTGTTTGTCAGCTAAAAAAGTAGAGGTGATAACGGTTTTTTTTGCTTGTCGGGATTTTTGCAAAGTTGGTCACGGTCAAAACCAAAACCCCCCTTCCGGAAATCCTGGCAATGCCACTGCACCACTTGTATGTAAAAAAATCGTATTTCCTTTAGCTTAAACATACAAGTTGAATCAGTGTGTATTAGGTGGATGAAATGTACCGGTACATGTGTACTTTTACATTTTCAATCAGGTGTCTAACTTTCTGTTGTTCTAGTTCACTTTTTATGAGCATTGTATCTGAATTTTCGACCATATCATTTAGATGTTTCCTTTTATTTTAATGTTACCACGTTACAGTACAAGTAAAAAGGCTTTCTTCAACAGCTGTACATACTTACATACTCCACTGTAAATTAAATTGGCAGTGTACATATACATCAAATCACCAGTGATGGATGCACAATGTTTGTGAATGGTATAGTAATGGTGTACTGTGTACACGTACATGGATCATGTATGGTAATTGTGTGCAGAGGTCATGTGACGGTTACACATTAACGAACAGTACTGTACATGCCTATGGACTTTTTATACATTACAAGCAGTATTGTCGCTGTTAAATTATAATATATTGTGTGCAGTTTGACGCATAACTATGAGTTTTGTTGTACACTTTGAGGGATAATCTCTGATATTTCCAGGTTGTTTTGTATCCTATTGGGTTTTTTGTTTCTGTGTGCATCCAGTGTAATAATAATAATATTGTTTGGTCACTAATGTTGTCAAGTGATGCTAGAAGTGACGTGATTTCATTTCAGTTTGCCTTTGCGTTGCGCCACTCGCAGCTTTTTCGAAATGTGTGTACCAGGTCTTTTGTTGGACTTGACAAATACGATTGTGTGAGTTATGCGTACAATACAGATTATAGGGTATTATTACTGTACAAGATAAAACTATGGTATACATCCTTTGGTTCTGATATTTAGATTATGCGGTAGTACAGTACTGCTCAAAAAATTGTGAACACATGTGGATTTTGAAGCAAAACGTATTTTTTCTACTGTATTTTTTCATTAATGATACTATTCTACGATTGATGTACAGGCTATAGATATGCAAAAATAGTTGACCATTGTTCGTGGCATTTCGAACGCTCTTGAATACAATTGAGACCGAATATACTGATTATTCTAGTACAGTTTGATGCAATGTAGATGGGGACACAAGAAAATGTGGATATAATTCGTTTCATCACTCTTCTGAATTTTTGCATATCTATAGCCTACTGTAGCAAAAGTCCTTCCACAGTCCAATGTCAGACAGAGTATCAATTTTAAGATATGTTTCTGGTTTATAAAACATGTGATACAAGAAACCGGCTATCTTAAGACCCCTCTTATCTCTCGATCAACTTTGTAGACATTTGACAGAGAATAGATTTCTAGAAGACTTTATAATCTCGATTGAATTAGTTGACCCTTTTTTGTGGCATTTCGAATGCTCTAGAATAAAATTGAGACAGAATATACTGATTATTCTAGTACAGTTTGATGCAATGTAGATGGGGACACAAGAAAATGTGGATATAATTCGTTTCTTCACTCCTCTGAATTTTTCATATCTATAGCTTACTGTACTTACTGTAGCAATAGTCCTTCTGCAGGCCAGTGTCAAACAGGGTATCATTTTTAATAATATTTTTGTGGTCTGTAAAACCTGTGATACAAGAAACTAGCTATCTTAAGACCCCTCTTATCTCTCAATCGACTTTGTAACCATTTGACAGAGAATTGTTTTCTGGAAGACTTTGTATAGTGTCGTTTGATATAGCTCACTATTTTTTGTGGCATTTGGAACACTCTAGTATAAAACTGAGGCAGAATATATTGACTGTTCTAATATGGTTTGATACAATGAAGATCGAGACACAACAAAATGTGGATACAATTCGTTTCAATGTCTTCTGAATTTTTGCATATCTATAGCCTTCTGTACATCAATCGTAGAATAGTATCATTAATGAAAAAATACAGTATTGGTGTTCTTGGTTGTGATTGCAATGTTTTAAGAAGCCTTAAACTTAGTTTTGCTTCGAAATCCACGTGTGTTCACAATTTTTTGAGCAGTACTGTACAACGTTTAAGGCACCTGATTCTCCATTTCAATTGAAACTCATTGTATCGTGCATTAGAGATTTTGAAACTGGTAGAAACAGACTTGCACGCACGGTGCAATTTGCCTCTTAAATTCACTGTGGCAGCATTAAATCAAATAAGAATTTTCCTACACTTCATGACGTCAACAATTGCTTAGAACCAAAGTACATCACACACACACACACAATATGTAAAAACTAATCTAAAAGGGCCTATCTTTAAATGCTAATGTAATATCAAATTATACTTAAAGTTACAATTAGATGCATTCACAGTATTAGCTGATAGTCTTTTCATCCAATTCAATCCATCTTGTCTTCTTAATCCAGTCTGAACAATGCCTCAAATTGAGATTAAATGGGTTCATGTATACAATCTAATCCAAAAATTGTTATTCTGTCCTACAAAACTTGTAAAGACTACTGCCTATCGATGCAATATGTACAATTAAGATCCATGAGAAAATCTGTTGCTTTTTCCTATTATATATTGTCCTTTTGCTTACTTTCATCATTTAGAGGCTTATCATGAGTAACAGGGTTTTTTGTCTCTTGGTAGAGTTCATATAATTGTGCGAGCTGTTCTTCGGAAAATTTATTAAGGTCGTCCGGTGAAAGTTTGAGGCCAAGAGTGTGCGTGTCGGCTTTCTTTCTGAGTTGTTTGCTCAAGACTATAGCATAATTCTGTGAAAATATAAAAATTAAAATTAAATAACCGTACACAATGGAAATAGCAGAACTAGACTGTCAATAATTGTGGAATTAAGTACATTAAAGTGGATATCGTGGAAATGTATTCTTTAAGGTGCTATAAAAATAAAATCCAAACTAATGCTGGTTTGAAACTGGTATTCCCTTCTTTCCTCGGAACAAATTACAATTAACAAGCATCTTGGTTCAGACTTCTGCTATTGGCATTTTGGGGCTGTCCATTAATTACGTCAACAAAATAGGGGAGGAGGTTTGAAAAAGTGTGACAGTTGTTGACAGGGGGAGGGGGTCAAAGAAGTTTACGTCAATTTCACTTTTTACAAATAATCAAAAAATAGGAAATTTCATGGAATACTATTTATTACAACGAAGAAAAGCCTGACAAGCTAAAAAGTAATCATTTTCACACTTGATGAGCAAAAAAGGGGGAAAAGGTCATCGCCGCACAAAAAATAATAACCTTCTAAACTTTTTAGAGGGACCCATCACTGATCTTAGGAGGATCAAAAGTTGTTAATGACATAATTATAGGGGGGGGGGGGGGTCACTGACATTTGACAGTTGTTGACAAGGGAGGAGAGGAGGGAGTCAAGAATTGCCCAAAAATTGACATAATTAATGGACAGCCCCTTTCATCTCAATATAGCACCATGATAATGTAATGTTAGTTGGGAAAGTAAGGGGTTTGTAAGCTGGACTGTGAGGCTTTGGGTTCAAACCTCGGCCACAGCAGAAACTTTCCAGTCAATTTATGCACCAAGGCGCTAATCCGGCTGCACATGAATACAGAAGATTCTTACTCAGTGGAGGGAAAGGATGGTCACCCTTATTTAGCCAAAGCCACTAAAAACTAAATGTGCTAACAATGCAAATTTTCTAAATTACTAAACTGTACTGTACTGTTTTGATTGTACAAACAGTCAGAAAAATGCCAAAATATGCAAATACTCTCAAATCGTAGCAAAATGAAATGTAAACTTTATAAAATCTTGATTATCCCCATGTTCCCATTACAGAGTACTATAATACTGTTAATTCTAGAGTCACATCATCTTGCTGCTTTCACACTCCCACTCTCACCAATACCTGCTATTAGCCTGGTCTTTTGCAGCATGGATTTGGAGTACCATTGAGTGATATCTTTGAGTACTAGAATTGGCACTATAAAAGTCAATAAGTGATAACGAAATTTGCTTTATTCCCATTGTTTTTTGTACCGTCCATTCTGTCATAAATATCGGGACAAACTGAGGCTCTGCAGTTCTGTGCCTTTTGAATTCGTCTCTGACATACTGGTCGCCAAAGACTCGAATTTCCGGGTTCAGACCTCGGTGAAGACGAAGAATTGCCTTGTAAAGAATTCGAACCTGGGCGGCGTGAGACAGTTTATCCATCTCCTAAAACCTCAAAACAAAAATTTACCTATTTTATGCTTGAAAATATGATAGCTTTTCTGTAAATTGCTCGGATTACATAATCACTATCATGCTGAAAGGTAATGAGCAATTTTGAAATAGATTTTTCATCTATAAAAATCCCTTTAATTCAGTTAAAAATTATTTTAGTACAGTGGTTCAGGAAAGCCACTGCTGAAAAAATGTATTTATTTATCCACAACTAATCAGTTTCTTTAACTTTCTGCAATGATTGAACATAGGCACTATATAAATGCTAAAGTGCTTTCAAATCGCCTGAGAGTCTCAAAACGCAGGCGCTATGCAACTCCTTTATTAAATTACATAAAGCAGACTTGATTTAATCAATAAATAATAATTTAATAAATAAATCGATTTATAAATTTCATAGCATTTCATCGTTATAACCAAAATACCATAAGAAAATAAATGTAACCTAAGATTCTACTTTTATTAAGAGATTTATGATCTACACAGTGAACGATAATGTAAGTTACGGATAAGAAGTCAAACATGAATAAGTAAGTTTTTTTTTCTAAATTTGTCGGTATAGTAAGTAAGTAATCAAGTTATGTATATCAATCAATCGATTGATCAATCAAAACACTTCTATTATGTCAACATGGTGAATGACCCTGCATGAATGACCCCACCATTGGCTATAGCTACTTTGTGCTAACATTAAGCGCCTAGGAGTTACTTCGGTGCTGCCTACGAAAGCGCTATAGAAATTAACGAGATTCTACTAACTTGTTTACTTACTAGGTGCTCTCGAATTCGTATTTCGTACGTTATCCGCAACTGGTGCAAACTTGCAAAGAGCCGAAAACTTCGAAAAGTCAGCAGTGGCGTCGCCAGGAGTTTTGGTTAGGGGGCAAAAGGGGACTGGCGTGTCAGGTTCCTTACCCACCCCTCCACAAAAACTTTATCACCGGCTTTGCGCGAATCTGGTAGGTGATCTAGGGCAGGCCGGAGGGAAGTTTCCCCCCTTTGCCCCCGTGGCAATCAACGCTAATGGTTCCGAAATATGAGCATTTGAACGCGGTGAGCATTTGAACAGGGAGGGCATTTGGACGCGAAGGGCATTTGGACGCGATGGGCTTTTGAACGTAGTGGCGGCTCCACAGGGGAGCCGCGGGGACCGTGCCCCATATTGAGTGCCTGTTTCCCAGTGGCCCCTCTGTTGGGACCCTATACTTAATACTACATACCTAAAAACAAATGGTTGGCCCCATGCATCATTAGAAGTTGCCACCCCAACGCCCCCCCACTTACCAAATCTTGGAGCCGCCACTATTTGAACGCGGTGAGCATTTGGACGTGGAGAGCATTTGAACGCGGAGGGTATTTGGACGCGGTGAGCATTTGGACGCGGAGGGCATTTGGACGCGGAGGGCATTTGGACGCGAATTTTTGGTTGGGGGTAGACAAAAAGGGGTTGGCGTGTCAGATTCCTTTCGCACCTTCCCACCCCCTCCATAAATAACTTTTTCACCGGATTTGCGCGCATCTGGTAGGTGGTGTGGGGCAGGTTGGGGGCAGTTGCCTCTATCCCCTCCCCCCCCCCCCCCGTGACGACGCTAATGTAAGTCATCACACGCCATTCTGTAACACAGCTTAAGTGCTCGTCTGTTAAATTTGCATCTGTAATTAGGCCCTATTCCTGCCGTGTTTTTAATGTTAAGTACTGTAGGTCTACTATAGGCCCATTTGCCTATTTGCCTGTTCAATTTTCTGGCATTCGTGTACGGTATAGGCCCCGGAAAACTTCGTATGCCCTAGGCCTAGAGACGGAGTGCTTTATCTTGCTGTGCCTGGCGGACAGAGTAACCGTTGGAAGCTTGAAACTCGTTAAGATAGCATAATCGTCTGTCCGCTTTGCGAAGATAATTATAACTGTTCTTGCCCGAGGGAGATATTTGATATTTGTTGCTGTTTTAAATTGCAAAGTTTTAGCAAAGCAGTTTTCTACGCGATGTCGTTTCAAGTGCTAAATGTATGTTTAATTAAGTTGTCTACTTCTAGATATTCCGATTCGAATGGTGGGGGGTGCTGTGCCCCTCCTTTGGCTACGCCGATGTTAACCTGTCCATAAAACTTATTATTATTATTATTATTATTATTATTATTATTATTATTATTATTATTATTATTATTATTATTATTATTATTATTATTATTATTATTATGACCCCCTCTGCCTCCCTAAAATTTCGCCTGCAATAGGTCGCATAGTAGAGATAGCGACCATAATCATTTTTAACCGCTCATTGGCGTCAAAGCAAATAACGGCTGCGATAAACGACCAGAAACCCTATAATTATTACATTAGCGCTGTCAGACATATATGATGTGCAAAGAAAGCAAGATAGGGGAAGTGGACAGACAGGCAGACAGAGAAGGACATGCAAAAGGACTTAAGAGGCAGCGACAGAGCAAACACGGCTCCGTCTGTATCATTTCGCTCTCTCTCTCTCTCTCTCTCTCTCTCTCTCTCTCTCTCTCTCTCTCTCTCTCTCTCTCTCTCTGTCAGAGATATAAAGAAGTTAATTTCGTTGACGTTGCCTCTTCGCCGATGGTACGGACGGCGGTTTATGCCTCGATGCGGTACCGTAGCCGACGCTGGTACGGGTGTCTGGGTCGAGATGTCGAGGCCTCGCCTCGACGGTCTCGGGTACGCGGTGCCAAGCGGCGATCTCGCCGGCTGTACCACCCTCGCCGCCGGCCCCTTTCCCCCCTCTGAGGTCCCCCGTTGGAGACGACGAAGGATGTAGGCGTCTGCTGGCAACCTTTTCGCGTGAAAACTGAGGAGGGAGGTGAGAGTTAGATAGGGGAGATATAGAGACAGAGAGAAAGAGTGAAACTGACAGACATAGAGACAGAGAGACTGGGAGAAACGACTGGTATGCTTCGTACGAGGATAGATAGACGTGTTTAGATCTTTTGTTAACTTTTCCTTAAGGTAAGACATATAATGAATTTATCCTATTGCTACAGTAGGCAGTGGGTGCCAATAGCTACAGTAACTGATCGCATTTCATCAATAATATAGGAAAGTTCGCAGAATGATATAATACATCTGAGTTGAAGTACCATCGATTGATACCCTTAGGTATTAGAGCTGGTGCTATAGAAGTGCATAATTATTATATAAAGGATCCGTCAGAGGCGTAGCGAGGGGGGCATATGCCCCGGACGCCGAGGTGGGAAGGGGGCGCCAACATTGGGTATAGGCCTATGGGTAAGTGAAATGCATAATAAAGAAGAAACACGTGCGACGTTTTTTTGCTCGTCAACACTACTATGAAGAGGGGCGCCCGTAAGATTTGAGGGGCGCCGAGAACAATGTGATGAGAGCTTTTTTGTCAGCACTGTTGGGGGCGCTAACGGTACACTTTGCCCCCGGGCGCCGGATACCCTCGCTACGCCTCTGGGTTCCGTCGATGATCAACCCCCCAACTTCCCCCCCCCAACTACCGTATCTCCAATTAAAATTTCTCGTTGGTTTTGTTGCCCAGATTTTTCGATCGGTTCAAGTCGGATTAGGAGCAGGACATGCGTGGAAATGACTAGTTTTTTAATAAAATAAAATGTAGGAATTGTAGCTTCTTTAGGTTTTGGCGTTTGGCATCATGTCTAGACCCGTGGACCATTCTCGATTTTGCTGTCGTGCCGAGAGCGTGAGAAACTTTTAAAACATTAAAGATGGATTTTTAATTTTTTTAAACACAAAATTAAAACCCCACTTTAAAAATCACATTTTTCAGCCCTGACAATGGAACAGCGTTCACGTGGTTACGTTAATAATACGTTGTCTGTGCAACAATAACGATAAGAAGAAGAAGAAGAAGAACCAGAACAACAAGAACAACTTGTACAGGAACAAGAACAAGCAGAACAAGAAGAACAAGAACAAGAATATACTTTTAACTTTTCTTTTTACTTCACCCCCCACTCCCCCACCTCCCCTGGCCGCCGCATATCTAGGCCTTCGTGCCCGTCTTAACACGTTGACTGCGGCCTATTAAATAACTGAGACGCGGATACTATTGACGAGAGTCTACGACCTCCGTGGCTTTCCAGTTCCTATACAAAATGCGTGCGATCATGCGTGAAGTGAGTGACAGCCGTTAGATTATTCCCAAGGCCCGATCACGTTAGACGCCTACAGAGGAAAATATCTTGAAACAGATGCAAATGTTTAGAGGCTAGAGCCACCTGTTACTAGAATGACTTTCTCTTTCTCAGGTATGCACCAATTCATACGAAAAAGTGCAGGTGGTCTGTAATGTGCTCCATAACCGCGCTACGTAGACCTTGTCAGGGACTAGTAGTTATCTCAACAATGGCGATTGGATAAAACAATCAATGTCACGGGTCAAGAATGCAAAGCAATAAAAATGGCAATTATTGTGGCAAAATGGACCCTATAGCCGATATAAATTCCAGGACCTTAGTAAGGACCTCAATTATCTGGTCCAAAAACGCTGACGGCATTACGTCTATGGTGATACAAGTTATTTGGGGTATTTATATTGAAGCTGAGGCGTGGGGTTTAGAAGGTGGGCCTTTTAGAAGGCCAATCGACGTTCTTCAGTAGAATGTGGCGCTTCCGATTGGTCATTTAGTCCACCTGCAACAATAGACGGCGCGCCAATCTCAAGTGAAACCAAGACTTCTATTGTAATTAGTATGGAGCGAATTGAGCTTCGTTATTGAGGCGGCGGAGCATGAGTATATTGTGGTTTTTTGAACAGGTGTTTCTAGGACAAATATTCATACATTTTCTATAAAATTTGCTTGTCTTGATCGGTCACTCATTCTAGTAGCTAGAGGAAGCAGAAAAATGAATCCAAGATCCGTATAAGCTAAGATATTTGGCATTGAACTAAGGACGTCATATGACGTCCCTAGCGCCCTGAGAAACCAAAATAAGGACGTCAGTTGACGTCCCTAGCGTTCAACGTGTTAATTACCGCGTGGCGTGCGTTCCCCCTCCCCCCCCCCCGGCCGGCCGCCGGTCGAGCTCCCTCCATTTTTTACTTTTTGCTTCGATCGTTTTTGTCGTTGTAAAGCTTAGTGTGATATTTTCTCGTCCGCTTTCAAACGTCTTTCGGAAAACAAGAGATAAAACAACCGCCCTCCCTCCCTCCATCCATCCATCCCTCCTTCCCTACACGACGAGGGGAGGGGGGATGGAGCGGTCTCTACGGGATCAGTCAGCGCTGCCCCCCTCTCTCCCCCCACCTCCCCGGCCGCCGCATATCTAGGCCTCCGTGCCCGTCTTAATTACCGCGTGGCGTGCGTTCCCCGGCCGACCGACCGGCCGCGGCCGAGCTCCCTCCATCCCGACCGTGCTGTCGACGCCTGGCCCCGGGGTGGAGGCGGCGGCGGCGGCGGCGGCGGCGGTGCAAGGCCTCTTGACGGGCGGGTGTCGTCGCCGCCGGGCACCGCCGTCCGTCGGCCGTCGAGCGATTAGATCGCGGCCGAGCGTCGTCGCGAGTGGAGAGTGCTTCGGCGAACGGCTGTTTGCGGCCGGCGACCCCCACCCTCCCCCCTCCCTCCCCCGGGTTCTTCTGTTTAGACCTGGCGTTGGTTTTCGGAACGTTTTGGACGCAACAGACGCAGCGAGGATATAATATAATCATTCCTGTCTTCACGACTTGGAACAACGTGAGTTTATCCCCAATGATAATCCAGTGGTTCTTAATTAACAGCATGGCTTTTTGTTTAAAAAAATTTGTCCGGGCGCAACAGTCGGAAGTCACTTGTCAACAAGACGTAGTAACGCAGCTATATATATATATATATATATATATATATATATATATATATATATATATAATGATTATAATCATTACAATACAACAATGTACATTTATCTATTTAATAATTTAATTTTGCAAAAACCCAGTCTTCGGATTGTCCGGAGCGCTGCTCCGCCTCGCTCCGGCACAAAAAGCCCTGATGATTAACAGCCAGTGTTTTACTCAGGCCTTCTAGGGGAGATTCGCCCCCAAAAAACCTCAAAAAAAGATTTCTCCTAAGCCCATCCTCAAAATTCCCTCTACCCAAAAAATTTCAGCAGTGACAAATTTTTGAATTAAACTCTGTCTCTTCCCCTCCAGCCGAATCAATTTGCCCCCCACAAAAACCCTGGGGTCTGGATAAAACACTGCTTAACAGCGACTCCACAGTGGGGTCCGTACCCCTATTTAATGTCCCCAGTGACCCACCATTGATGGTGATATTCTTCTCCTGTAGTTTCTGGTTAATGAAGAATAGTTGACCCTGATTAGAAGTTGCCACCCAACGCCCCCCTATCCCAATTGTCAAATTCTGGAGCCGTCACTGGTTCTTGGTTCTTAGCCGTGGTTATTCGTGACTTGGGGTACTTGAAGGAGGTTGTGTGTGTACTCAGAATAACCGGGAATAAAGTCTGTTTCACAAAGTACACTGTACTTCAATGTACGGCGTGCTTTATTAGAGAACTACACATAAGTTCCTATACTGTACCAATTTTTGTACTAAATTAGAAATTCAAAAAGAACTACTGAATCCTGTAAAAACAAACAAGGAAACTGAGTTACTTTGTGCCAGTGGCGTCATTTCACACTTTTCTTGGGGGCGCTTTGTGCATGTGATAAGACAACCACAGGACACCATCGAGAGCAGCGTGATCACAGGACTTGTTGAAGGAAACAGAAGACGAGGGCGACCGAGGATATGCTGGATTGACAACATTACGACGTGGACAGTGCCGGATTAAGCCCCGTGGAGGCCCACAGGCAGTCAAACTATTGGGGCCCCAGGGGCCAGACCCCTAATGACCACTAGAACGCCATTGAAATGTAAACATTATTGTAAGACGTCAGCGTCGTCACGTGCCTTTCGCATAGCGCTATTCTTAATTAAGAATAGGCTAAGTAAGTAAAAATTACTTCCTACTCTGCCTAATGGGTAATGCGGCACTGGACGTGGACCGGCCTTTATGGAGACTGTCTACTACGCACAGCACAAGACAGATCGCGATGGAGAACAATGGGCCATTCATTCTTGTAACGCGCAATGACATGACATGAAAAGAAAATCTCCAATTTCTGTCACGTGTGCAATCTGTGATATATAGATGCATCATGCATGTTGCAATTAATGATTTTTCTAAATATTTCAGAGCATATACCTCCATCCTTAGATAAGTTAGACCGGTAGGCATTGGCGGCTCCAGGATTTGGCAAGTGTGGGGATGGGCTTTAGGGTGGCAACTTCTAAGAATGGGGGCTAGCCTTTTGTTGCTAGGTATGCAGTAATAAGTACGGGTTCCCGACAGGGGCCACTGGGGGCCATACATTCAATAGGGGTCACGGGCCCCCGTGTGGAAGAGCCACTGCTGGTATGGGTAGCATACTACTTAAGCGCATAAGAATAAGCAGCTACTGCTGTACTACTTTCCAAAGCGCTGTATAAATTTACGAGATTTTACTTACTTTTCCCTCGTATATTTGTTTCAGGGGAAGAACCATCGACCTGATATAATTCCACTTAATCTTAAACTTCTATAGCGCCACTTCATAATGCACAGAAGCATCAGCCGATGGCGCACCAAATCCAAATAATTAGAGATCCAGGTAAAATCCAGGCTATCCGGCCGGACAAACGGGTGACAGTCTATGGTGAATAATCCAGGTAAAAAAGATGGGGGCTTTAAGCTAGTTCTTAAAAATTGAAATGAATTAGGCCTAGTGCGCACTGGAGCGACGAGTTGCAGGGGCGTTGTCAGGAATTTGATTTGGAGGTATAACGTGATTGGGGAAAGGGGGTGGGGTGGGTTAAATCTTTAAAACTTTGAAAATCTTTAAAAAACACATTAACATTTTAAAGGCAGTCTGATTTTGGTGGGTATTTATACCGATATACCCCCCCGTCGCTACGCCCCTGATGAGTTCCAGAGTTGGGGGGGAGGGAGAGGCGGTCACTTAGAAAGCACGAGTACCAAGAACGGCCCTAGTACTTGACAGAGTGAAACAGAACCAACGCAGATGAAGATCTGGTCGAGTGTTTGCTCAGCTAAGAACGTATCTTACTACAGCGCTAGGTAATGATGACGAAAAACTCTCTCTAGACTAGAGAGACGTATTACTTTGAGGCTGTTAACGATCTATAACACTCGTATTAGTGCATAGCCCAGGACCATCGACTGTATAGTGATTATGAACAACTCTTTCTCTCTCTCTCTCTCTCTCTCTCTCTCTCTCTCTCTCTCTCTCTCTCTCTGACTCTCTCTCTCTCTCTCTCTCTCTCTCTCTCTCTCTCTCTCTCTCTCTCTATATATATATATATATATATATATATATATACAGTGTTTATTCTAGCCACCTTGACATTGGGGGGGATTTTGAAATGTTTTTTTTGGGGGGAGGGACAAAGTCTGAGTTTCCACACTTTCACACTTGGGGGGGGGGGAATTTCAATTCCCCAGCCAACATATAAAAAATTGTTGGGAAAATTTTTTGGAAAATTTTTAAATTTTTGAACTTGGGAGGGGATTTCCCCGAGAAAGGCCTAGAATAAACACTATATATATATATATAAAATATATATGAAAAATATATATACAGAATTCGTCCGGTTCTCAGGTATTCGCCAACTGACATGTCAGACGATGGATTGGACACCGTTATACCTGTCATCATCGGGATACTGACAGCTACTTTTGTCGGCGCGCTGATCGCCCTGGTACTCATCTGTCGGAGAAAGTACTGCAAGGGTCCCGACTACTTGACGAGACAGTACCTCGAAAACGAGTGAGTACAGCGTTCATCATTCCAGTAGATACGCGCTCTCTGTGCATGGACCCTCTATATCTTGCGTGTAATGTAATTTTTGTATAGCGCCAATTATTATTATTATTTTCTACGCGGTTTGTGTAATTTTTCATGAAAGCCATTCCCACACAACCACGACACGACCCTTTGCAGTGGCGGCTCCACGGGGGGGGGATGAATGGGGATGCATTCCCCCTCACCGGACATCCGGACTTATTTTTTGGCTTGTCGGCCTATTTTTCGGTAAAAGAATAGGAAAATTAGGGATAAAATTCACTTTTTCGGCCTTTTCGGCAAAGTTTATTGATTTTCTTCTTCTATTTTCATCCCCCCATGCACCAACTTTCTATGAATTCATTTCATCCCCCCAACAAGAAATCCTGTAGCCGCCACTGACCCTTTGGATAAAATAGTGACCCTACCCGGCTGATCCCTAGCTCCCCCACGGTTTTGCTATAGCAATTTCAAAATTAGACTAGGCGGCGCCTAAAAATAAGCAGGTATATACTGCGGTACTGCTTTCGAAAGCGCTATAGAAATGCACGAGAATTTACTTACCTACTTAACCTTGCCCCAGTAACACTTCGACGACGGAGACTGTTTTATGAGCGGTTGCTGCATCTGGGCGCTTTAAGCGACACGTGTGGGTGTGGGTGTGGGGGAGGGGAGAAAATATCAGACCGAAAAGCTGAATCTTCTACCTGATCTCTCTCTCTCTCTCTTCTCTCTCTCTCTCTCCCTCTCTCTCTCTCTCTCTCTCTCTCTCTCTCTCTCTTTCTCTCTCTCTCTCTCTCTCTTCTCTCTCTCTCTCTCTCTTTCTCTTTCTCTCTCTTTCTCAGCGGGGTGTCTCGTCCACTATTCCTGTTTATATTAACACTGGCCTATAAAGCAGGGCTCTCTCTCATCCAACATGTCTCTGTCTGTCTTTATATATATATATATATATATATATATATATATATATATATATATATATATATATCTGTCCACCACTCTTGCATTGAAAAAGTGTTGTTTGCATCTCCCAACTGTTTCTTAAACAGTTTCATGTTGTGTCCTCTTGTTCGATCATGCTGCTTCAATGTAAAAAAAAACCATATATCTTGACATTCCACTTTGTTAGTATTTTTTATGTATTTCTTGCTTTCTCGAGTGTGCGAATTCTTGAATGACGCCATGAAAATTTATCCCATTAAAAATTTATCACGATAAAAAAAAGCACAACAATGCTATTTAGTCTCACTTGGCTTGCAGTTGCTCGTAAGTAACGCAAGTAACTCTTTATCAGTTTCAACTTGGAGATTGGCCTTGCAATACTAATGGCAGAATAGCAGAACACTGCTTGGTAATGAGTAACAGAGGCTGTAACATTGCGCGAACTGCAAAACTAACTGGATTGGGGTTAGGGTTAGATAATTACCCTTCCCCTTCTTGCCCCTCCCTGGGGCGGACCGCGCCCCCTTCTCCCCTTAGGTACGCCCAGGGTTATTTCTAGGATTATCAATTTTGGGGGGTGTCGGTATATTCTGGGGGTCGCTGCCCAAAAGTCTGACAAGCAAAAAGGTCATCCCATAGCTGGGATTGGGGGGAGGTGTTGGGGTGTCGTTTTTAGATTGGGGGTGTTAGGAGGTGTAAAATTATCTCTGGGTACGCCACACTGGTCGAACTCCTTTTGTTTTGTCATTTTGTCTCATTTTGAGCAACTTTATTTTGGAGAATTAAAACGTACATTTTAAAGTTTCCTTGTCGTTGTTTTCTTTTTCAGACCGGACAATAATTTGGTGGGAGCGGACGAAGAGCTGTACGAAGACGCCGGCTATAATGGGGTCGAGTTAGATGACGTCCGGACACGTGATCGCATTGACCTGATTATTCAGGACGACCATTGGGTCAGCGATGTGACGTAAGCGGATGGGCAGTCCTATCGCACCTGGCTCTAAACGCTATTCAGTCCCACTGTATTCTGTCCGGTTCTTGTCGATTTTATTCAGATAAAAGAAGAGAATTAAATAGCATAGTCGGGTCTTGTATAATAATATATGAAGTTTTACTGTACTTTCTACTACGGTAACCATCTTGACCATTGTCCAACATTTAGCAGTGATGGCGGCAAATTAGGTTCAACTTTTCGCTGCATTTTATGGGCTGTCCATTAATTTTGTCAACCATTTTGGGGCAATTTGTGACCCTTTCCTTCTTTTGTCTACAGCTGTCAACTTTCAGTGACCCCATAATTATGTCAATAACTTTTGACCCATCAACTAAGATCAGTGACGGGTCCCCTAAGAAGTTTAAAAGGTTATTATTTTGTGTGGTGATGACATCTTCCCTCTTTTTTGCTCATCAAGTGTCAAAATTATTACTTTTTTGCTTGTCAGGCATCCTTGTAATAAATGTCATTCCATGAATTTCTTATTTTTTGGATTATTTGTAAAAAAGGAAATTGGTGACGTCAACTTTTCTGGAACCCTCCTTCCATCATTCCTGTCAACAACTGTCAAACTTTGTCAAACCCCTCCTCCCTATTTTGTTGACGTAATTAATGGACAGCCCCTTACCGTTGATAGGACAACTCCCAGCGAGTATTACGTCATATTCAGCGCCCATGACGTAATAGTCCGTCCCAAATATGGCTATCTGCTGTGCTGGGAACGTATCTACACGTCCTACGTTGAGTATGTTCTACGGGCTGTAACACAACGATAAAAGCCCGGCTGGGAAGATTCAGGCCGACCGGCGCTGAGCGCTTTAGTTCTGTGTGATATGCGCAGAGGCCTGGCTCCGCACTGTCTGGCGATTCTGAAGATCGCCCACTTACTTACCGACAAATTAGTAAGTATGTCGCTCAACAGCGACCAGCAGTTGCAGTCGCCGGAGACGATGACGGAGCTCGTGTCGGTCGCCAGACGCATCGGTCCGAGGGTGGACGACGTCGTCAACGCCATGTACCCTCCGCTCGACCCACGACTGCTGGAAGCCAGGTATAGGCTGTGTACATGATTGTACGTACTTAGCATGACTTACTTAGCATGATTTAAAGTGGCTTAGGAGGCATTATACTGCCTGTGGGAAAGCCACTATAGGGGCACTAACGGGGCTTGAACCCGCTCCGTCAGCCTGACGCTCCAGCACGTAACCCACTCTGCCATCTTCCGCCCCCGTACGTACTAGAGGCGTAGCCAGGAATTTGATATGAGGGGTATACTTATTGGGGGAAAGGGTGGGGGTATAAATATTCACTATAGACCATATAAACCACATTAAAAAACTTTAAGTTAGCCTGATTTTGGGGGCCTATATACCGAAATACCCCCGTCGCTAGGCCTCTGCATATACGTACGTACATATACATAGAACTTCGTTTTTCTGAGAAATCACTCGGAAGCGCTCTGCTGCGTTAACTGTATATCGATAATGAGATGAGCTACAAGTCGTTTCGCAAAGAATACCATAGAATCTATAGAGCAGTGCTTCCAAAACTTTTTTCAGCCACGGCACACCACTATCCAAGAAACATACAGTCAACGGCACACTGCAGCCGAAATGCACACATTTCAATTTTAAAACGATGCATTACATTGACCTTCTAGTAGTCTATTATATATATATTAAACTCTAGTCTAGTATACAGTATAATATTGACTACCGTTCTTTGTAAGTACATATTTTCTCTGCATTCTGTACCACTATTTCATGTCATTGAAGAGATATAATCAACGTATAATTAGCAACTAATACTGCACTACTATATATTATAGCTGTGGAATGCCCTTTCTGACGAGATAGCAGCGACGACTTCCATCGAATCGTTCGCTTCAAAACTAAAAACGCACTTGTTTCGCAATTGTTACAGTGACTGTTTGTATATCGCTCTTGCCTATGGCCTTAGTCATGTTATATCGTTGGTAAATTAGCTAGTAATAATAATATTAATAATAATAATAATATTTTGCTATTTTCCAATATTTTGCCACGGCACACTTCTACAGTTGCTGCGGCACAGTTGTGTACCGCGGCACACAGGTTGGGAAGCGCTGCTCTAGAGGATAGGACCGACTGACTCAAACCCAGGCCATTGTGGGTTTTTTGTTGTTGAGATCTTAGCACATGATCGTTTTTCTAGCCAGGTTTGCGCCACTGTGACCTGACCTTGATTCCAACCAGGGGCGTAGCGACGGGAGGTATATCGGTATATATACCCCGACCACCAAATCAGTCTACCTTAAAGTTTTTATGTGATTTATATGTGGTTATGTGTGGTTTATAAATGGCTTATGCGGTTTATAGTTAAGATTTATACCCACCCAAAATATTTATACCCTCCCAAATCAAATTCCTTGCTACGCCCCTGATTCCAACCTGTAATCTGCCCTGTTTACCTTGGGCAATTGTTCTGTTCGGTAAATCTCAGGTGTTCGGCTCTTGTGCTGTCCGTCAGTCATCTCGTTCTACTGACCAAATCGACCAGTCGATTGACCACGCTGCTCGATTGGGTCGACCAATCGCTCGCTGACGTCGACGACCACTTGCAGGTATGAACAACTGAACAATCGTTTATTCCTTCGTTCATTCGTTCGTTAATTAATTCATTCATTCGTTCATAAATTTGTTCATATGTTCGTTCGAGGCTTATTTCTAGGATTATCGATTTGGGGGTGTCGGTAAATTCTGGGGGTCCTCTGCCAAAAAACTCTGACAAGCAAAAAGGTCATCCCATAACTGGGATTGGAGGGATAGGGGTATTGTGGGGTGTCTGTCACAAATTCGGGAGTGATGGAGGGTTTTAGGGGGGTGTAAAATATCTCTGGTTCGTTCGTTAGCTTACTCATTCGTTCGATGATTAGTTCATTCATTCGTTTATTCGTTTGTTCATTCATTAATTCAAACGTTTTTTGTTCGTTCATTAATTCAATTGACTCACTCTTCCTTTACTTCATTCGTTCGTTCATTCATTTATTTGTTCATTCATTCGTTGGTTCATTCATTTTTTGTTGTGTGACTCTGCAGGCTTTGAGACAGTCGAGCATCGCGTTCGAAGCGGCGATGCTTAGCAACGGCGTTGCCATGCCAACCGACGCCCCTGTTGATGAGGTAAGAACAACACGCTCGAGTCCAAAATATCGATGGAATTCATTTGCTCCTCTCTCTCTCTCTCTCTCTCTCTCTCTCTCTCTCTCTCTCTCTATATATATATATATATATATATATATATATATATATATATATATATATATATATATATATATATATATATATATATATATATATATATGCACCTCTGCAGCTCTCAGCTATTTCCAAATGTACAATGGCTCTACTATAGACGACTTTATAGGACTTGCATTGTGCACGTTCGAATTCTAAGTGTGGCGTACCTGAGCTGTTGCAGGTAGGGGCAAGTACCCTTAGTGCCACGTGTAGGGGGGGGGGGCAAAAATCTGTGTTCTTGCTCTCTACTCAACGTAGGAAGAGAAGAAACTGAAAAAACTGACTTTGAGAGGCACATCATGCATAGACCAGTTCGCATCAGTAAAAGCAGGAAAAGTGCATCTGTAGTTTTAATCTTGCGTCAGTGAAAGTCATGATCTGTTAAGGATTTGTTAACCTGCTAATTTAATTTTCTGACCCCCCTCCCCTACCATGGGCGCCAAGTACCCCAGGCACGTCCGTGGGTCCATTTTTAGAACCAATCCAACTCAATCCATCAAATCTCCGACCCGACCCATGCCGGCAATAGTTAGTTAGTTACTTGACCCAACCCAACCCGCCGTAATACATCACAATTTCTTAAACAATGACTTATTTTCGCACCCAGCCCACCATTAATATGGAGAAAAGTCTCTCACCCAACCCACCCAAGGATTAACCCAACCTATGGACACTGTTTATTCTAGCCACCTTGACATTGGGGAGGAGTTTGAAATGTTTGGGAGACAAGATTTGTCTCTCCACGCTGGGGGGGAGAGAATTTCCATCCCCAAGCCAACATATACAAATTTTGGGGGGCATTTTAAAACTTTGGGGAGGATTTCCCCCCCCCAAAAAAAAAACAAAAAAACAGGCCTAGAATAAACACTGTATGGACATCTCTGCTCTGGGTGGTGTGATCAATAATTAATTGATTTGCGTGCTTTTGCAATTCTAGCGACTACTTCAGAGTGAACGTTCTCAATCTTCAGCCAACGATTTTTCAACCGTTTAACTACGAGCGAATACTTCTCTCTCTCTCTCTCTCTCTCTCTCTCTCTCTCTCAAATCGTGCGTCGATTTCACCGCACCTGTATTCTCAACGCGTCCTTTCAGCACGAGGACACCACGTGACTGTATCGGTGTGACTTCCGGTCGAAAGCGATGACGTAGTAGCACGTCGTGTCGCTCGGTCGGCGTGTGACGTCAACGGAAACGAATTGTCTATTTGTAGTTTTAAGCCACATTAGGGTCGCAGGTTTCCGAATTGGTTACCAAGGTTACGCGATTAGAAAATGATGATGTCACGACGAGGACACGTGACGTATACCTTGGCTGTAACGTACCGCAATGTACGGGTTCCGTGCGATGCGCTGACGTATTTGATGGCATTCGGTACAACGTTCCTCGGATGTGACGTAGGCCTACTGATTTTACGGACACACTAAGAACGTTATAACGAAGTTCTACTGTAGTTTAAGACAGTTTCGTTGGCTTCTGAATTGGTAACCAACGACGCGAACAGGAAATGATGATGATGATGATGATGATGATGATGATGATGATGACGTCACAAAGACACGTGACGTCCGGGTAATTATTTTTCTGGTGTTTGGTGCTTTTAACCGAAAGTAAACCGGCTAACCGTGCCAATGAAGGCGGCCGATGAAACCTTCTAGAGTCGACAAAGCTGAGCGACGATTGTACAGAAACCGAATCAAATGCTTATGACCAGAGGCCCGCCCGGAAAGGGGGACAGAGGCAAATGCACAGGGCCCCGGCAGTCTATAGGGGGCCCGGGGCGGGTTAGGTTATGGTTAGATGGGGATCAGGGGCCCATCGAAGGCATTGCTTGCCTGCTGACGTTGGCAAGCAAAAAAGGTCGTCACCAGGTTTTAAACTTTTGAAACTTTCTAGGGGCTCCGCGGGTGCTCTGCACAGGGGGCCAGGGGCCCCCGGAATTTCTATCGGCTGCCCTGGTTATAATTGGTATTTCGAATAATAATTATAACTATTATTCATCGTTGCCTCTGCTGCGTTGAGCCAAAAGGGACACGAGTCTTTTGCGATAAGGGTTCCGCGTTTGTGTGAGTGATAATATTCCACGTTGAATTAGATTTATCATTGAATTTGACTAACTGGATTTGTAGTACATGTATTTTGACATAGACTCATTAAAAACAATAACATAAGGGCTCATCCATATAGTACATATACGCAAAAAGGCATATTTTCAACCTCGGATCGAAATTAGGATAGTGAAAAGTCGACAACATCTTTCAAATAGGTTTATATCGCATTTGATTATAGTCTGATTCTGGATATGAAAATATTACTCAGGTCTAAGTTGCAAAGAAATGCAATATCAAGCCAGTCCAATGCCTCGCAGCCTCTTACGACAAGACAAACATGTGCATCGCGTCTTTACACGCTTTACAAATTACGCAAACGAATTACGTCGTATTACAACTCAATTAGATACATTCAGTGTTGCAGTTGTGAAATTTGAGCGGGGGTGGGGTGGGGTTGAGGACTGAAATTCGATGAATGACAGAAACTGCATATACCCGCAATGCGATTTTTGTGAGGGTTGCAAAGTTAGCTGGGGCGCGGGGTTCAACCCTCCCCCGGCAACTCCAACACTGGATACATTGAAAATTCGACACCAACTAATGTTCTAAAATAGGGCATTTAGCAGCCCCTTGCTTATTTTTAACAGGCAAAGAGAACATAACACCCAATAAAATTTGCGCACAGACATACAGTAAATGCTAGCATAATTTTCGACATGCACAGCTGTAAAAACAACAGCTAATCTTAAAATGCCCGTAGAATGTGAATATAAATTATTATACAGTAAAACGAATTCTCTGCTATAGAAATCTTTAATTATAGTGTATCATCGATAGTTTAATAACCGCCGTACCAGTGGCGTCTCTAGGATTTGGCAAGTGGGGGCCGTTGGGATGGCAACTCCTAATCATGGGGGCCAACCATTTGCTGCTTAATGTATGTAGCATTAAGTATAGGGTCCCAACTGGGGGGGCCACTGGAGGGGCCAGACACTCAAACAGACCGACACAACACAACACTAAACACTTCAAACAGATCGACAACATTCAAAATGCTGCTTTTGACTCCGTTTGAACTCGATTTGAAAGAAAACATTCAAATTCTCTAAAGTAGATGAATCGCTAAAAACATTATCAATGTTCTATTACTTTTAAATATGTTATAAAGTGCAAATTATGTAGACAATGGAAACGTCTGAATCTTTTTATGTTTGCTAAAATAACCGGTTTCTGTTATATTCAATACCATCTATTATTATTATTATTATTATTATTATTATTATTATTATTATTATTATTATTATTATTATTATCGTACTGATTAATGTGGTGACTCATTCAGCCGAACTGCGTGAACACATTACAATGCTACATTACAATGTTACATTACAATGTTACAATGTTAGTCTAGTTTTTTAGCGCAAAATTGTTGGTTCTCAGGTTCTCTTGAAATCCGCACCAATTGAAGCCCTGACGTTCTGCACATAGCAACACATGCGCGTGAGTTCGTTGATTGGCGGAGGGACACCGCTGTGAGTATCGGGTCCTTCGTCGCTGGGTCGGAGGTAGCAGCAGGCCGTCCGGTTGGGCGGCCGAGGGGCCCTGTTGTTCCCCAGGTCCTCCGTCTCGGGGGACAGCAGCGGCGTCCGTCCGTTTTCCCTCGTCGTCGGTGTAAGGGCAGCAGGGGGCGCCGCCGTTGTCTGGTCCCCGGGGGTGGTTGTTCCGGTCTTGTTTTTGGCGGCGATGTGCTCGTGACTCAGCGCCGATCCGAGGTACGTGTAGACCTTCTTCGGCAGCGCCACCATCCCGCTCCGCGTCTGGACGGCCATCGAGGTCCAGGCTGGCTTCGACGCCGCCGCCGCCGCCGCCCCATGGCTGCACCGCCCGCCGGACGGAAGGCCAGCGCCCCCACTGCCCCGGAAGAAGAAGAAGAACAAGAAGCAGAAGAACAGGAAGAAGAACAAGAAGCAGAAGCAGAAGGACAGGAAGAAGAAGAAGAAAAAAAAGAAGTAAAAGAAGAACAAGAACAAGCAGTATAAGGAGAAGAAGAAGAAGAAGAAGAAGTAAAAGAAGAACAAGAACAAGCAGTATAAGGAGAAGAACAACAAGAACAAGAAGAAAAACAAGAATAGGACGGTGAGACATCGCATGTCGTCGTTGACGGCGTCGGAACTACTCCAACCTTCGTTGGTGGACGGTGGATGTTGTCCGGCAGCTGACCGCAACATCCGACCGCCGTCGACGAGGGCGACGCTGCGCCTTCAGACCCGGAGACCGTCCGGGAGAAGATCCCCGGTATGGACGGAGGGGGTCTGATCCCTCCACCTCCTCCTCCTCCGGGATTACGACCCGACGTCCGGGAGAGCGACACGCTACTCGGTCGCTCGGATGAAGTCGGAACAGAGCGGCGATTTTCTTCCGACTCTTGGGGTCTCTTATTCTTGTCGGCAGTCGCTTCTGTCTTCTTCTTCATCGCCGCCCTTATGTTCGCTTCGGTCGCCGAACGTTTTCTGGAGGCGGCACCTAGCGGTGAAGATGGATACCGGATTGCCTCTCCGGGACGTCGTCCGTCGTAGACACCGGACCTCCGACTGCGCGTGACAACTCCGGACGACTGCGCCGGACAAAGGACTACTGCGTCTTTCGCTGTTCTCTTGTTGTCCGGTTCCGAATCCCGCAGAAACCCGACCGCGGATACTTCTGGACAACTTCCGTTCACCACGTCACCATAAAAAACACCGGACTCTGACAGCAGTTTCTCTTTCCACGCGGACCCCGTCTCATACAGGTCACGTGATTCTCGACCATGCGGTCTCTCAGCAGATGGTCTGCTATCCATCGATGACCTAGCAATGTCTCTACTGACCTTGAACCGGGTATCATCAGTAATCAGCTGTAAAGCATTTCCTGTCGTCTCCTTTTCGCCAACCATCTTCTCTCTGACAGACACAATTTTTGTCAGACCTTTGTCGACGATATCTGGTACTGCTTTTAGAACGACCGGCATCTTTTGAAGGCGGTACTTTGTCGGTACCGAACGCCGGCCGATCCGCGTCGCTCGGAGACATCGGACTTTGCTCTAAAATTGCCCGTATCAGGCCCACCGGAGCGCCCTCGGTACGCCGGCCTTGGCTAAGATTGTAGTTTCCGGATTTTGCGTCCAACTGGAAACAGACTCGAATTTCGGACGCCGTGGTGGAAGAGGAGGAGGAGGAGGATATTCTGGCGGAACTGAAACTAGATCCGGACGACTGATCCGGAACGCCGGGAGAGGTCGAAGAAGATGATGATATCGTTGAGTTGGACATCGTGGAAAAATGAAGCGGCGAAGTAGTGGCAGAAACTGAGATTGATGATGATGATGACGATGACGATGACGATGATTGAGTCGGAAGATTCTTGTCGATGAATATAGCGTTCAAAGGGGCGTAACATTCTCTCACTTTTTCCGATCCGGCGTTCTTTGTGGAAAAGCAGGAGCATGGATTCCGCAGGAGCGGGAGTTGAGGCGGTTCGTCGGAAAGAAGGAACGTCGGTTGAGTGGCGGCGGACAGCGAGACGCAGGACGCCGATGAGAGAGAAAGGGCGCCCCTCGATCCGGTATGCTCGACGGTCGGAGCGGACTTGACGGGCGTTACTGAAACGTTGTTCAAGGACACCGTCTCGGAATTCGGCGGTACGCGGTTGTTTCTCTGCTCGTCAGAGGCGACACCGTCGACGACGACGACCACTCCGCCCGGGTGTCGGGACGGCGTCGCATGCACGGTGGGTCCCCCAAGAAGCGATGGCGTAATTGTCCGAACGTCCTTCGAGGCCGTATCATAGCAATTCTTCACCGTCGGGACTAGAATCTGAAACGGCGGACCGACTGCTGCCCGTTGGAACACCGTCGCCTGACTTTGGATCGGAGGAGGGGTTCGAAGATGCTGCTGGACGACAGCGGGTGAGGAGAATCGAGGAGGAGGAGGAGGAGGAGTAACAGGGGTGGATTGGGGGTAGCTCAGACGCGCCTGAATCACGGCCATGTTCGGTGTTCGAAGGCAGCCCTGATTTGGAAACGTAAGATTGCCGGCGGGGACGGTGATGAGTATCGTTCTCTTGCCGTTGATCGTTATCGGAGACAGCGCCGGAAGTAGAACCGGCGTCCCGTGACCCGATAAAAAGATGGCCGCCTGTGACGTCACCGGACCGACAGCATGCGACGACGGCCGCCCGGATGACGTCGTGATCTTTGACGTCACGAAAGAATAGCCGGACTTGGAGGACGACTTGCTCGAGGTCCGATCACGACCATTCGCGGGTCCGTTCCTCTGACCCTTGCAACCCGAATATGAATTCACCGCGACAGGGTTGACCCGACGCTTAAAGTACCGACCCAAAAGGTCGACGTTAGTCTGTGTTGCCACCGAGATCTTGCCACCTGGATGTGGTTCAGACTGCCTTCGTGTGCAGTTAGTTCTTCCAGTGGTTACATTTGGAGATATGTTCTGCAAGTCAGACTTGTCACGAACGCCATTCATGGCGTCATTGATCCCTACCTTCGAGGAATTCTTCGCTAAGTGCTTGCATCTAGTTGAAACGATAGCATCTGGAACTTTTCCCGTACAGACGTTGACAATTGCTTGTGGATATGAAACTATTGCTTGCGTTCCGCAGACACCAATGTCTTTCGAAGGCTTTGAGGCTATTATATGAATGCTATCAGTCTTCAAGACAGTCGACGGTTTGGACGATGACTGTGAGGAGAAAGTGGAATCCGAAAAGATTTCTGAAGATACAGAATCATTAGTTTCATCTGTCTCTACCTCGCTCTTACTTAAACACCGTTTTGAATTAATCGTACCCACAGCAACCATAACTGATGACTTCACAGTTGGCATGGCAACGACAGGAGACGATTTCTGCGCTAAGGTGATTTCTGGTGTATTGGATGCATCCAACGAAGCAGACCTGTTGAACGTGACAACAGCACCTGGCAACTCACCTGGGTCACCTGTTGAAATATCGATTGGTTCTGACGGATTGCTGGCGGACTTGGGTCTGGAGGGTTCGGATCCTTCGACCACCGAATGTCCAGCGTCTGCTGTCTTTCCTACAATGCTTGTTTCCGCCACCAGGTGGCGCTGTTCAACTTCATACGGTGATGCACACTGTCCGAGCGCTTCGCAGTAAAGTTCACTTGACGTGAACCCGGCGACGTCACTCTCTTTGGATGTTTTTGGATCATCCCCTTTTCCGATCAGAGCACCGATCTGTGATCTGGATGCGGGTCCACTGTCTTTGCCGTTCAAATCGCCGTCAATAGATCTTGCCCCGACGACAGAATCGAGCGGGAATTTCGTAATAGCGTCCACGATAACAGGCGAATCACTGCTGAAAGACGAAAGCGGAAAACCATCATCATCCTCTGAACTAGGCATAGGCAATGTATTCGCTTCTGAGTCGTTTTCTTTGGCGACAGTAGATTCTGCAGAGCTAAGCTCTGTTTGATTTTCATCGAAGAGGCTCTGATACGGTGAACACGCAGGAAATGCCAGACGCTGTACCGGAAACGTCGTCGGAACTGTCCTCAATCCCGTGTCCTCCGCCATGGCCTGCTTCCGGTCGTCGACGTAGCAGTCAGTCCACCGAGTAAACTCATGTCGCGGCGGCAACAGAGTAGCAGCGCCGATCCCACGAGCGACCGGCGTCTCTGACGGGACAACGCAACCAAACGACGGACCTTTGTCGTTCCGGAAGAGGATATCTCTCGTTGACACGCATCCGGTCGATCCGGTGGAAGCGAACAGCTGCTGCTGCGACATCGAGACGGAGTCGATTATACCACCGTCACCACCACCACCACCACCACCACCACCACGAAGGGGCGATCCTTCCTCTTCATCCTCGCCGACGACGACTGCGTTCGATTCCGGATACGGACTCGGGAAAGATGAATCCGAACCTTCGTCGATACCGTACTCGGTCGTCATCGAACTCCCGTCGCCGATCGCCACTTTTGCAGCCAACCGACCTATCTCCGTGTCGATATCCACGTCCGAATCGTTTCCAGGATCCGTTCCCGAGGCGTGCAATACATTATCGGAAAGTACCATAACTTCACCGTCGTCGGCGAATCCTTCCGCCGGCCAACGGCCCCCGCCCGCGCTCTCGTGAAAGTAGTCCGTCATCATTCGAATGCCGTATTCATCCGTTCTTAACAGATTCGAACAATCGACCGCTTTGTCGAAATCATGGTTTTCCAATCCCAGTTGCACGTGACGAGGAAAGGACGTACGCCTCTCCAGAGGAATTTCTCCCGTTCCCTGTTCTTTCATTCCGGGTCGATTCGGCGTATACAGTAGGGTCCTCGTTCCTGGATCATCGAACCTGACGTCGGTTCTGGAGCCTGAATCTTCCGGCGCCACTGTCTCGGTGGAAGGAAGTCCTGGAATCGGTACGAAGTCCCGGTCCTTGACCACACCGGAACCAACGCCAAGGAACGGCACCGGTCCACGCGCGCCGCACCCAGCACTTCCGCCTTCCGAACCGACGGCTGGTATACTACTTCCTCTGACGTCACCGTCACGTGAGACTGGTTCCACGCTGTCGTGTTTCTCGTCCAATCTACTCCCGCGTCTGGACTTTTTCGAGCGCGTGTCCACGATGTTGCTTTTGCGATGGCGCTTCGATGATGAATTCGCGCCGTTTAACCGACCTTCGAAGTCAAGCTTTCGCTTTGAACTTCGAGGAGACGGAATAGATGTCCGGCTTTTGAATTCAACGTCTTTACTCGGCGCGGATGCATTAGGAACCGTTGGAATGAATATCTCGTAGTACAAAGTCATCTTCGCCAGCTGACGATAAAAATCATAACAAGCAAATATTATTAATTAATTAATGCGGCAAACAATACATATAATCCTGTTGATAACTAAGGCAGACTGTACAAGAACTTCTGAAACAGAATTTTAACTCAGAAATAAGTAACATTATATATATATTTTGATATATATATATATATATATATATATATATATATATATATATATATATATATATATATATATATATAGGCCTAATATGCGGTAATCCAAGTTATAAATAGCAATGAAACACAACATATACTATTAACCCCTTTAACCGTGTATTTAATTGTAACTCAATGTAAAATGGACGGATATATCCGGGATCCCCAGTTAAGGGGTTAAATGCAGTGTTTATTGTAGGCCTTCTCTGGGCGGATTTTCATTTCTCCCAAAGTTTGAAATTTTCCTACCTGGCAAAACTTGTTTGGACATTTTGGCAAGTAGTATGACCTCCCCAATGTCTGTTATCCCCCCCCCCCCATTTTAAACTCCCCAAAGTCTAGGTGGCTAGAATAAACACTGTATTGAATGTGCTTTATATATGTACAGTACAATGTATACCCGTACCTGAATCTTGTGGTAGATGTACGCGACGTCAAATAGCGTGTATTCGTTTAGTAATGCCTCGTCCTTCGAATAGAAAATTTCTACCTAAGACAGATCAGTACAAAAGAACAACTACAGTATTGGGGAAAAAATTAAAGGTCATGACCTCATGGTTTCAATGCCGGTTACCGCCTTTAGTATTTTGCACGGCATCGACCATTGGGCAGTTCATTAGAACCACAGCTGCCCAGGAATACGTAAGAAGTAATTTTCAGAATAAATACTTAATTTTGAAAATAACACATAATCATTAAAGTAATACATAATTATTAAACGAATACGTAATTATTAGATTACAAATAATACATGATTATAAAATTACGGGTAATACATAATTATTAAATTGATAAATAATTATTAAATTAATACATAATTATTAAATTAATACATAGGCTTATTATTATCAAATTAATACGCAATTATTAGAATAATACACAGGCCTAATTATAACGCGCAAGCACAAAATCTATAAGAGAAATAATCACACAATCGGAATTTCTTTGACACAATGTTAACCCCTTAACCGTTTATTTAACTGTAACTCAATGTAAAATGGACAGATATATCCGGGATCCCCAGTTAAGGGGTTAAAATCAGAAGAAACGTCTTCTGAGGAATCGAACCTCGAAAGTGTCGTCCATGTAGTATTTGAATCTGATGTACTTCTTCAGATGACCAACGGTCAGCGCAATTGGACACAGCAAGTGCCTGCACCTAAGAGATGCCTACAAAACGAAATGAGAAACGGACACGAATTTATTCAGCTTTATAATTTAAGGAATTCTTCAAAATAAACTAATAAAGCTAGTAGAAATAGTAAAAGCGATATGGACAATGGTCGCAGCAGCAGTAACAGTAGTACTATAAGTACTAGTAGTAGTAGTAGTAGTAGTAGTAGTAGTAGTAGTAGTAGTAGTAGTAGTAGTAGTAGTAGTAGAGTAGTAGTAGTAGTAGTAGTAGTAGTAGTAGTAGTAGTAGTAGTAGTAGTAGTAGTAGTAGTAGTAGTAGTAGTAGTAGTAGTAGTTGTTGTTGTTATTGTTGTAATCGTAGCAGCGTACTAAGAGATACTGTATAAAGACTGCAGAATGAAACCAGACATCTACTTTATTTCCATATAATTGTACTCAATAATATTATTAAGATTATGCTTAACTCCTGCTGTCTGTGTTGTTTGGGAATTGCCCTGCTGTCGGGATTTTTCCCTGACTCATCCTCTTCACAGTCGATGACCTCTGATGGAATTCTAAAATTAGAATATCTCGTGGCTAAAAATAGAAATACAGACTCGGCAAAAATGTTCAACGTCTAGGTCTACTTGAAAACCTTCAAGGCTTACGACGTTGTGTTACTGGTTAGAAAATTACACTTTTGGCTCTAATTTCGCGCTACCCCGCGACCCCTAGACTGAGCCCTGCTACCCGCTTTTGGGTCACGACCCACAGTTTTGGAAACACTGTACAGTTACTGTGTGTCGCCTTGATTACACGGACGTTCCCTAGGTGGCGCTGTGTAAAGAAACTAGTAACTGGTGCACTCGCTAGGTAAAGCAGCGCCACCTACCGGTCATAGCGCACTAGGCAGAGGCTAAGGCGCTCCGCCCCAGAGTAGATATTCCTCGGTAGCCTCATGGAGCGCCTCTGTGTTCGTCGCCAGGTGTCGCCACGAGATCCAAAGCGCTCTGTAAAGAACAGCATAGAACTGTCAAGAGATGCTAAAAAGATATTTGCTTTATTTTAATTTATATAACGAAAAAATTAAAATGCGCTTTCAGTGTACAGTAATGCATTCAACAATTTTATCAATGCATATATTTTATTATTATCAGTGGCGTATATCCAATGGGGGGTTTGGGGTTAACTCATCCCCTTTGGCTGCCGAAAGCAAAATTTTTTAAAGTTGATGTTGGCCACGATAAAAAAAACCAAAATCCAAAAGCTCCCTCCCGAAAATCCTGGCTACGCCACTGGTGCAACTTAGAGAATTCGGAATTCAAATTATTCGGTTTACCTGGTACGTTGGCAACGAAATCCATTCGCCGTTGTAGTTCGGCTGAAACCGAATAACACACATAGGCCTACTTACTGAAGTTACTGTACTTGCTAATTTCAAAAATCCTGTATGAATAAAATATTCTAGACTATGATTTCTAGGCTTCACTCGCCGAAACAATTATCGAATGCCAGAATTCTGAAGCTATTCCTCGAGTCAAATCATATTTAAATTGATTCCAAAATCAGTTGGATTTCTAAACGTTTCACATAATTTTTTCCAACAAAATATACATACAGGGTGGCGCAATAAAACCGGTGCCACACTGTTTCACGGTTAAATATTTTCACAACCCTGCAGGGTCAAAATGCATAAATTTGGTATCAGTATTATATTCT
The DNA here is from genome assembly GCA_018105865.1 of Metaphire vulgaris. Taxonomy (NCBI): domain Eukaryota; kingdom Metazoa; phylum Annelida; class Clitellata; order Crassiclitellata; family Megascolecidae; genus Metaphire; species Metaphire vulgaris. Next base: position 13,799,475 of record CM030852.1, read on the forward strand.
AGCGAAAACCTGGCTATGAGTATATACAAATATACTGTATAATCAGATAATTTCATCACCATCATCATCATCATCACCACCACCATCATCATCATCATCATCAGGTTCTCTGTCATGGGGGAAGAAAGAAAGTGAGAAAGAGAATTGGAAATGAAGAAGACAATAAGAGGGGAAAGTGTGACGACAGAGACAGAGACAGACAGAGACAGAGACAAAGAGAGGGGGTAGAAGAGGCGGACTGTTGCTAGGAAACCGTTCTTTGAGCTAACAGCGGAACAGTCCTGGAACGATCTTGTAAACGACGGTCTGCAGAAGTCGATCGTATCTGAAAACAGAAGAGAAAAATATAAGCATACACACACGTACAGACACACGAAGACATACATATACTCACACACACACACACACACACACACACACGCACACATACACGTGCAAATGGTGTTCACACAGATGAAGCGAAGTCAAAACGAAGAGATTACATCACTGTACATCAGCATCACATCCCTCGCTCTTTCTCTCACTCTCTGTCTCTCTCTCTCTCTTGCCTTCTCTATCTTCTTCTCCCTGTCTCTGTTCTCTATATATTTGTCTGTGTATGTTTCTTTATCCTTCTCTGTCTCTCTGCCCCTTTCTATCTCTGCCTCCCTCTTTGTCTCTCTGTCTCTCTGTTTATGTCTGTCTGTCTGTCTGTCTGCCTCTTTCTGCCTCTGTATGCTTGTCTCTGTATCTCTGTGTTCTGCGTCTGTCTCTGTCTGTCTCTGTATGTATGTACTGTATGTATGTATGTATGTATGTATGTATATCTCTCTGTATGTCTCTGTCTCTGTCTGTCTATCTGTCTGTCTCTCTCTCTCTCTGTCATTGAAATGACGATACGTTTGACACTTCGTTTTATTCCCTGAAGCTCGCTTAAATTCAAAATATTTAACATTTAACAAATCTAGATCTAACGACCACGTGATCATCGGTCATAGTTCATCGGGTCAAAAAAGGTCGACGACAAAGAAGGATAAAGGTCACCTGAAGTCCGAAAGCAGAGAGTCAGCGTCGTCTCGGACTTTGCACAGAGGACAAAACTTGCTCCGCTTCAGATGGAATTTAACACAGCTTCGACAGACTACAGCAAGAAAATTACAGTATATAGGCCTACAGGGTGTAAAAGTAAAAAGTGGACCGCCTGTTTGGCATTTAATATCTCGGCCGCATGTGTAGCGATTTCAATAAAATTTATATGCCACATACCTGGGAATGTTCCTGATGTAACTGATAAATTTCATGCTGATATATTTACAGTTTGCTAAAATATGGCCAACAAACTTAATGGGTCCAGTTTTTACTTCTACACCCTGTATGCCTACTGTTAAATTATATAGGCCTTGCATTGACTATTTCGCAGCGCGATTTGTCTCGATCGACTTACCATTCTCTCTACAGGCACACGGTATTCGGCAAGACTATCATTTTTATGTCCCTCGTTCTCATACCATCGTTAGCGCTATAGCGTGTAGTATGAAATGGGTGGGAGCTGTACCATTTCGAGCGCTGTAGATCGAAATCGAGACGATCAATATCGATTGTTTTCACACAGTTTGAAGTGGGCTAATGAAGATGGAGACAAACGAAAATGTGGGTTCTGTTGGCGATTGTCTTCAATTCGCGGACATTTTTACACCCACACCCACACACACAACACACACACACCATATTTGAATGAAGCATTCAATACAAACTGACATTAGTATCGTTTAGACAGATTTATGGCACAAATGCGATCCTATAGGCGAAAGTTAGATTTGGGTTTTATGTCGTTCTTACTTACGACGGTGGACTTTTATTGCCGTTTTATAGCGCATTTATTTACCGACGGGTGCTGCCACGCTCCTATTTTCACGGCCTCTGAGGCCTGACACCGAAAGTTAGTATAGACGTAAAAAAGAAACGAATAAAGGGTGTTTTAAAGTCTAGGTTTATGGCTAGTTGCCCAGTCAACCATTTGCTTGAAATAGGTTTATATTTATGATTAGTACTATGTGAAATTTGCTACGTCGACAAATGTTCCTGTCGTCAAAATGTCACTGCACGGCCATTGGCAAATCCATTATAGAAGAAACCCAACCACAGGTTGCACTAGAAGCTCTTGCCTTCTAACTCCACCCCCTCCTCTAAAATGGGCGCCAAATGAATTGCCCTAGAACGCCCCTACGTCGCGCAATGTAATTTCCTAAAGAACTGGTTTCAACGACCGTTAGACTGCGTGCGGCTTTCCCAATTAGACCGCGAATAATATTGCACGGTCCAGACTCCAGAGTCCAGACATGGGCGGCCCAGGGGGAAATCACAGGCCAAACATCCATTTGTGAGGCAAAGACTTTGCCATATAGAACGATGTCTCGGACCAGGTGGTCAGCAGCAACAGCAGCAGCAGCAGCAGCTCTGAGCTGCGATCACCTTTTGGCCAATTCATTCCAGAAATTAGGTGAAGATCTGAAGGATATTTTTAATTAAAATCTGTCTATGGATCGCCGATTATCCAATAAAACAAGCTTGGCCAATCAGTGGCGGTTCCAAGAATTCTTGGTGGGGGGATGCAAGGGATTTCTAGTTAGTTGGTGGGACACAGCAAAGATGGGGACACAAGAATATGTGGTTTTAATTCATTTCATCACTCTTCTGAATTTTTGCATATCTATAGCCTACTGTAGCACTAGTCCTTGCATTGTCCAATTTCAAACATACCATGTTGGCCCACCCAATATTTGGCTTGTGGCGCCCTCCATGGTACAGAACCGATTTCATTGATAAATTTTCTTGTATCAACGACTGGTTTAAGTAATTGTAATGTAGGCCTACTACGATGGTTTGGGTTGGGTTGGGTTGGGTCAAACCCGATTGCATTCGTGGGTCGGGTCGGGTCTGAATAATGATGGTTCTGGTTGGGTTGTAAAAAATGGACCCGTGTCCATGTCTGGTTCTAATCTCAGTTGAAAACATTTCTTTGTTCTGTTAGTTCTTTATTTCGTCCAATTTGGCTTCGCGTCCCTCCCCCTCTCCCGCTCCCTCCGTCACCCCCATCGCTCTCCGTTTATACCTCTTTACCACCCGCTTTTCCGAATGTCCCTGTGTGTACCAGATCACACCCAGGTCAACAGGTACGCGATTCTAATTTAATAACCGCACCAGGCCTACACTCTTCTCTATCTTTCTCTCTCTCGCTGTCTCTCTTTCTGTCTTTCTCTCTGTCTGTTTCTGCCTCTGCCTCTGCCTCTGTCTGTCCGTGTCCGTCTCTCTCTATCTGTCTATTGTATGTTTCTGTCTGACTGCATGTCTGTCTGTCTCTGTCTCTCTGTCTGTCTCTCTGTCTGTCTCTCTGTCTGTCTCTCTCTGTTTTTGTCCCTGTCTGTCTGTCTCTCTCTCTTTTTCTTTGCCTGTCTCTCTGCCAGTCTCTCTCTATCTATCTGTATGTCTCCGTCTGTCTGTCTGTCTGTCTCTCTCTCTCATATATATATATATATATATATATATATATATATATATATATATATATATATATAACCTTCCTATAATAAAAGTATTTGTACTCATGAAGCCTTCTCTTTATGTATATCAAAATTAATCCATTCATGCATATTCATATCGCTGTCATGTTACCGGAAGTGACTGAAATGACCTTTATGCACCGAAAGAATTTAAGTAGAACTAACATCGTCCTCTCTTAATCGGAAATATACACACAGTGATATCTGAGAAGTAAGAAGAGAGGACAAGAGGGCAAAGAATGAGATTACACAGCAAGACCATAATGTGAATGAATGGATGGGTGGGTGGAACATAGTGGTTCTCACTCAGGGCAGATCCTACTGAACCACTCTAAACCTCTATAGTTATTATCACTTACTATTATAATTATTTACCTGCTTATAACTCCCAATGGACACAATAATTCTAATTAAGTGTTGATAAGAAAAACTCTCGCGTCCTGGCAGAAGACGCGAGAGTTTGACTGTAGTTTGTTCAGTAATGTTGTCGGTGGCGCACCAAGGCAGGGCAGATACTCCGGGTGCCACTTAACCCCTTAACCGTGTATTTAACTGTAACACAATGTAAAATGAACGGATATATCCGGGGTCCCCAGTTAAGGGGTTAAGGGGCGCCAAAAAACTGTGATCTTGCTCTCTACCCAGCGTAGAAAGAGAAAAAACTGAGAAAACTAACTTTGAGCATATCATAGACCAGTTATAATGATATATATATATGTTGGTTATATATATATATAATATTATATATATGTATATGTTTATATGTATATATACCGGTATATAAAGATACATATACATCTTCGGAAGAATATAGCTTATACTCCGCAAAGATACTGATTGATACTGTAGTATAGCGGATATCGATCTTTAGGACACTTGGACCAGATGCTGTTAGAACGGGCCTCAAGGCCCAAAGGTACAAAGCATGTACCTACTACAATTGCATCTTTACATTACGATACAGTTTCTAGGGGGGGTATTGACGCCTCAAGGCCCAAAGGTACAAAGCATGTACCTACTGTGAGCAATTGAATCTTTACATTACGATACAGTTTCTAGGGGGGAAATTGACAGAACGCCTGAAGGTACAGTACTTACAGGAATGATGGCAGTTGGCATTTGACATGGCGTCAATCAAGTACCCACAACAGATCCCACAACTCAGATACTCGTTACAGCTGGTCACCGTTGGACGACGCAGGCTGACAACGGTTTCCATCTAGAAGTAACGTTAGAAGGTCAATAAAATCACAAAAAATAGCAGTGCTGAAAGTCAACGGGAACTAAGTTCCCTCACCTTTTTGGACCATGACAGTTTTTTTCTCATTATTTTTCAATATTTGTTCCAATATTTTAAAAGCACCGTGTACTTGTTGCAAAACTGTTAAGCTAAGATTTAAAAAGCGCTATAGAAATGTAACTGATGGCTACCCATAGTTCGTTAGGGTTAAGGTTAGTTTTAGGGTTAGGGTTGCGCCAAGAGAGTTCCTGCACCTTTTTTCACAGACTTTCAGCACTGAAAACAGCAGCATGCATGTTCTAGTTAATTAAAGTCTAGAAAGATGGACAAGCAGGAGAACGATTCTTGCTTCTCCACGTCATCTGAAAATAGATGTGCCATGTACGATAGATTCTTTACATTGGCACATTATAGAAAATTCAACGACTCATTTTTAGGCCTACAGAGTTTTTCTTGCGTCAGATTTTCTTAATTAAAGCTCTACCTTATGTTTTATCTACGAAAACAAACGCAAACGCAATGAAATGAAACATACAAAATACTGACTGCATGGGAAAGCGATTCTTTACATTAGCACACTATATAGCAGCACAAGAGGTCACAAATGCAAATTAATTATTAAAGAAGAAGATTGTATCAAGGAAGACATTTTTCAGTGCAAGAGTCGTGGGCTAATGGAACAGATTGAACGAAAAGACAGTAACAGTCGAAACAATAATCGAATTCAAAAGTTTTCTAGGAAAACTGGGTTATTAGTTATTACAGTAAACTCCTAAGAGATTTCACCCAGACCAATGCTTCCTAACCACACGAAATCACTTTATTATTATAATTATGGTCTATGATAAAAAAGATTTGACTGTCCAAAAGATTCTTTGCATACATTTCGTCTGCAGTGTAGCTTGTCAAAATAACGCGAAAATAGATTTGACGTAAACTGCAGACACTTTGGTAAGCGACCCGAACGAAACCGCCGCCTCATTTATAGAGCGCCAGAATACGGAATTCACGCTGCGACGAGTTCGGTTGAGTCCGTGAAAATCGTAAAAATAGTCCCCTGGTGGTTAGGTGGAGTCCGACTGACAAATACCAAACCGCAGGGGTCAGGGGTCAGGGGTCAGGGGTCAGACGGGTGCAGCCGATTAGACTTTGGATCGCTCCTTCCAGCAACAGCAGCAGCAGCAGCAGCAGCAGCAGCAGCAGCAGCAGTGGTAGTAGTAGTAGTAGTAGTAGTGGTGTAGTAGTAGTGGTAGTAGTAGTGGTAGTGGTGGTGGTAGTAGTGGTAGCAGCAGCAGCAGCAGTAGCAGTAGTAGCAGCAGTGTAATAGTAGTAGTAGTAGCAGTAGTAGTAGTACAGTGGTAGTAGTAGTAATAATAATAATAATAATAATAATAATAATAATAATAATAATAATAGTAGTAGTAGTAGTAGTAGTAGTAGTAGTAGTAGTAGTAGTAGTAGTAGTAGTAGTAGTAGTAGTAGAAATACATTTTATAAATTTGCTTACCTTTAGTTGTCAGGGTCTGTCGTAATCAGTTACGTAAATGAACATGACTAATTTTAAAACTTTAACTGTGATCAAGATAGCAAGTCATAATCCATCAGATCAGTGACGGGATCTAGTGTATAGACCTCCAAACGAATTGCGTCACCAGGTGGCGACACTGTCTTGAAAACAGGAAAACATACCAATGCCGACACGCAAGCTACATCTGCCGGAAATGACGCAGAAGCTGTCACGTGACAAATAGCTGCCAGACGACGTCACTTTCTGTCACCAGACGTCGTCTAATGACGGTCACGTGACCCAGGCAAAGCGGAAGTTTGAAGTCGCGACGCACAAGAATCTCTGAGTATGACGTCATGAATTCGTAGCGTTAAAGTGACGTCACCGACTCTACCTGCGGCCTTCTGAATTCAGATAGGAATTTGTCAGCATCTGAAATTGAAATAGAAAAGGTTGCTAGCATATATATATATATATATATATATATATATATATATATATATATATATATATAAATTTATATATTCAATTTTGGCTGGCGCTTTCATTCCCATTTTCGTGGACGATTCAACAAAGAAAAAGAATAGTTTAGCAAACTAATATCACCAGATTACTGACAATATATGAACAATAACTAGTAAAATGCTTTCTAAAATTGTAAACTAATGATATATGGTAAAGTCATAGGCAACATTAGGCGTAACTTTACTTTTAATGAAAAAGTGGGGAGTCCCAACCCCTAAATCTTTCCGCTCCCCTGTGATAGTCTCACAAAAAGTGAGTCAAAAAGTGGGTACAATAATTAATCGGTTTTACTATATCGAGTAGCGATGAGGGGAATTCATCCTCTTTCCTAACAATCCATTCCTTACCCCCCCCCCACCCCCCACCTCCACACACACACACCTCCACCCCCTCAGACCCCTACACCCAGAGACGTCATTTCACTGTTTTTCAGCAAAACACTTTCGACCTGACAAGTTACAAGTTTGCGAAAAAGCTGACGACCTTTTTCTTGTGTCACCTAATTTTCACGGTTAGTTAAAGCAATAAATTACCGACATCATCAAGCACGACAGGGCGTGTAAAATTTATATAACACAAACATTGGCAAACAAAAATTTCCCTCAAAATGGGCCGACGTCCCTGCCTCACCCCAAGGCAATATCCGACTCCAACAGTTCAATCACGTTACATGCATATTCACGAGGATATAGCAGAAAGTGAGAAAACGCATCCGACAAGCCACCGGCTGCCCAACTGCCGTAGCCGACGATGAGGAGGGGGACAGGGGAGGACACTCTGATCCTTAGACTCTATTGGTGGCACAGGTGGAGGTGTTGGGTGGTAGCGGAGGAGCAAGGAAGGTAGTAGGCCTACGTAAGGCGCATTTGCAAAGTTATGCCAATGGTTTAGTATTAGATGTGTTGTGTATAACTCTATATGCAGTAAAAAAGGCCTATCAATGTAAACTGCATGTATGTGGTTATGTGGCGATGTGTATGTTGTGGCGTGTAAGTCTTACGCTCAGAAAACGCTGAGGGTTTCGACGTATTGGGGTTAGAAGTCGCATCGGGGTCAGGAGGTCAAATTGTGAAGAGGTCAGAACCAGTCAGACAACCATTTAGTGAATTGGGAAAAAATGGATTAAACAACATTTACAAACGATGATGATGATGATGATGGTGGTGATGATGATGATGATGATTATGATGATGATGATTATGATGATGATGATTATGATGATGATGATCATGATCATGATGATAACGATGATGATGATGATGATGATGATGATGATGATGATGATGAAATGATTAAAGTTAATTAAACAGTAATTTTGAACATTGACTCTCTGTGCGGGAAACTTAAAATCAATTTTCTATGCAACACAGGAGACTTTCGCAACATCTTTAAGTTCGGTTCTAAAAACTGTTCTCGTGGCCGTGTTTTATGTTTGATCTACCCCCCCCTCTCTCCTCCCCTCTCCCAACATCGCGAACGTTCGAGCAACCCACAACAACGAAACTCCCCCGCGGCCAGAGTTTCAACATCGCCAACGTTTCAGTAGACGCCTCGAACAACTCACCTCCAAGGCAAAAAGGCAACGAAACTGTTTTTCTCCGACTGACGGACAGACAGATTCACGGCCCAAGGTGGTGGGAAGTCCGTCTATACTGCGGCCAGTGCGGGATTTCTTCTCCGACGAGGCTGGTCAACTTCGATGTACGCCGCTCATCTTCGACCGGAATTTCCAGTAGATTTCAGTAGACACTCTGCCTCTGCACACGTGAACTCAGACGATCACAGGCGTTTCATTGCTTTTAAAAGATGCCTCGATTAAACGAGGCATTTCTTTACTAGACTAAATATATTTGTCAATACCATCTAACTGCCGGCGAGCGGTGAAGAATAACTTTGAAAGCTGACCCCAGAAATAAAAAAACCCTCCATTATGGGGGGGATATTGCACATGGTGGGGACTTTAGATCGCCCAGAAATACATTAAGATGTTAGGCCTGGGGTTCGCTCTGGAAAAAGTCTTGGTCCCTGATATTTTTCTATTTTTCCAAATGCCTTGCTCCGAAGGTCCTCTCGAAATGAGTGAATGCGGATTTTGCGTCATTCTGGCATCAACATCATGGACGGACAGAATTTTTTACAATATAGCCCAAGGTGGTGCA